>ML784239.1:171017-185793 GCA_009831015.1 Picea engelmannii | reverse complement strand
GGCAGGTCAGGATGAAGAGAGCTGGTAGAAAAATCGGGATAGCTGTAGGAGAATATCAGTTGGGTTATGAGTTTTATGAGATGCCAGTGGATTGTGAGAGACCACCCTCTTTTGTGGATTACTAGCCTTAGCTCGGGGGTGACTGGCTGTTGAGATTTGGAACAGTCGATCTATGGTTGGGTGGAATGTCCGTCCCAAGCATCTGGTTGCACAATTCTTGTTTAAAGATAAGTGTTTTATCTTGTTGCTGAGTTATTTACATGTGTTATTGTTGTGCATGAACTCTGTGTGAATGAGAATGACTTAGATGTTGCTGTAATGAGTGGTTTAGCTGTATTTCATGTTGATTATTAGCATGCTTTAGATGCATCTGTTTTATAGTGATAGACAATAGCTAAATTTGTTTTAAATTTGTAGCTGTAAGCTACAGGAAATTGGCTAACAGTAAAAGAATTATTTTAGTTAGCAGAAATTTCGTTTTTATGTGTATTCCGCATTGTAATGTTCCTCGATTGGGTTGGGGAGCGTTACATTATGGTATCATAGCTGTAAAAAGGGAGAGTTTTATGTGGCGTGGCCCAGCCTAGGTGGTTGGGAACGTTACAAAGTGGTATCAGAGCTGTAAAAAGGGAGAGTTTTATGTGGCGTGGCCCATCCTGGGTGGCTAGGAACGTTACAAGTTCATTGTTCTTGTTGTTGTTGTTCGTTTCCCTTAACAAGTTGTGCATGATGAACTTCTGTAGACGAAAGGTTACAATGGATAGGTGCCTTGGTGGGCAAACAAGGGCAACGTTGAATCAACAAGAGATGGATTGATTTGGTGGACATCGGCTTGAGGTGAACTTGGGTCCACTTCATATAACACGACTTGCTAAGTGCATGACAAGGCTTGTATGAGAAGTGGGTTCCTCATTGAGCTAAGGCATCAATCATCAAGCAAGCAAGAGTCATAAATGAGACTTGCAGTAGTCTTGTTTAAGGGTTTGGCACTGAAGGTCGACTTAGAGTGGCTAAGCGATGGAGACGAGGATAGGACCTGTAGGAGGCAGGCTTGTGGAAACTTCAAGGGTTGGTGTGCAAGGTTGTTATGTAGACTTGGCAAAAGGTAGCTTGCCTTAGTTTCTTTTTACATTGTAATTGAGTTGCAGGTAGTGGTCGAGCTCCCCCATTGTATCATATAACATTCATATATATATTATAAGGATGTTAATCACCTGGCTTGGGTGATGCCCGTCCACATGTGGTGTGCCTTGCTAATGTTCTATATGTATTAAGTGTTATGGTTCCATGTATGCTTATGTTGCCTAAGTGTTAAATTGGCTAAGTATAAGTATTGTTGCAGAATGTCTAAAGGTTGCGGTTGGACACACACCTAGTGTGACTGTTGGACAATCTAAGTTGAGTAGGACTTGGTGCATCTAACTATTGTAGCTTAAAGGAAAGTTATGGGCAGATTTTGAGTGAAGAGGCATAGTTTGATTAAAGGGCACAGGTTGGTCAAGCCATTGTGGTCGAGACAAAGTGGTGCCACATGACTGGAGACGACAAAAAAGTTTGGGCAAGACAATTAGATTCGTTGATAGGTTGTATCAGAGCACAACTTCTCCAAGAAGTTTGTTTTAGAATTGTGTTGAGTGCTCTTCACCATGTTTTAGAAGGAAGCACTAGGTTAGGATGATGACTTGATTGGTTTGAGGTAGCTTTGTTATCATCCTTTAGATGGGAAGAAATCAAGAATGTTTGGGCACTCATGGGGACAACACTTGGCACAATTGTTGGAGTGACCTTGCGAATTGTTGTTTGGAACACTGCCGGAGGGCATTGGGAGCTAGATGGAGGCGGAGGATAATCCTTAACTACTACTATTGGTCGCGGTTGGTCTAGGAGTAGCCTAATTGAGTGTCTCACTACACCTTAGGGTGCACTTCAGTGGAGTGAAGATGCATGCTGCAGTTTTAGAGGACACATTGTAGAGTGTCTTGGGGCCAAGAACAATTCTATCGAGATGTTCTCTCGCTAGACCTTGCGGAGATGATGCTGCGTGGTACCCATTGGTAGCTCACTTCAGAAAGAAGTAAAGTTCATTGTTCTTCTTGTTGTTGTTCGTTACCCTTAACAAGTTGTGCATGACAGACTTTCATGGATGAAAGGTTGTAGTGGATAGGTGCCTTGGCAGGAAACTAAGGGCAATGCGACCATCAACTTTGTTTTGTGGACTTGATCATCAACGAAAGGGAATTTCAAGCGTTGGTTGACTCTAGTTCCTGGCACAATTTCTTGTGGACGGAATTGGCAAGTGAACTCGGACTTAGTGTTGGCTCATGCAGAGCTTCTGTCAAGGCAGTCAACTCTAAGGCTAGTGTAGTAGCTGGGGTTGCATCTGTAGTTCACATTCAATTGGATAAGTGGAAGGGTTGGGATGACTTCACAGTGTCGGGGATGGATGACTTTGAGGTCATTCTTGGTCAAGAGTTCCTAGGGACGACGTAGTTAGTCCTCATTCCATTGCAGATAAGTTGGTTATACTTGGTGAATAGAAGCCTTATATTGTGTGCACAACAGGAAGGAAGCCAGATGGAAGGGTGTGGATTGTCTTCCGCACTAAGCATGAAGAGGGCGGCCAGGCACCCAAAATCACAACTTTTTGCAGCAACCATTAGGGAAGTGGACAAGGGTGGAGTGGGGATGCCTATTCCACCAACACATGCCGATGTGTTGGACGATTTCGCGGATTGGAAAACTAATTCGTTGCCAAAAGTGCTCCCATCTAGGCACACCATTGGCCATCGTATTAAGTTAGAACCGAGGATGTAGCCTCGGGTGAGAGCTCCATATCAACTTCCAGGGTCCGAGTTGGATGAGTTGAGATGACAATTGACGGAGTTGGTTGATGCCGACTTCATTCGATCTTCTAGGTCACTGTATGGCGCACTTGTTCTCTTCCAAAAGGACACTTTGGAGTTGTGGATGTGCTTGGACTACAATGTGTTAAACGATCAAACCATCAAGAATCGGTACCCCCTACCTTTGGCTGCAGATTGCTTTGACATGGCTAAGGCCAAGGTCTTCTCAAAGTTGGACCTGAGGCAGAGATACTACCAAGTGAGGATTGTTGAAGGGGATGAAGCAAAGACAACCATGGTGGCAAGGTATGTCAGTTTTGAGTTTCTTGTCATGCCTTTTGGCTTGTGCAATACCCTAGCCACCTTTTTCACTTTGATGAATGATGTGTTTAGAATCTAGATTATTCTTGGACAAGTCGGTGGTTGTCTACCTAGATGACATTGTGGTGTTTAGTGAAAACATGGAGGACCACAAGAAACACTTGGCGGTAGTCTTTGAGGCATTGAGGCAGACTTAAATTGAAGTTTGAGTGTGCCTTTGGGAAAACTAAAATTCCATTCTTAGGCCATTGGATTGAACAAGGATGCATGCGCATGGATCCTGTGAAGATAAGGGCTATTGAGGATTGGGAGGAACCCAAGACAATCCATGAGGTAAGAAGTTTCCTTGTTTTGGCTAACTATTTTCCGTAGGTTTATGGAGGACTATTCTAAAATTTCGGCACCATTGAGTGACTTGTTGAAAAAGAACAAAGCGTGGAGTTGGACGAATAAGTGTTGGGAAACGTTCTACGAGTTGAAGCACAGACTTGTCTCGGCACCTATGTTGAAGCTGCCAGACTTTGAATAGTGGTTTGAGGTGCAGACAGATGCCTCAGACTTCGCCATTGGTGGAGTTTTGTCATACGAAGGTCATCTAGTGGCCTATGAGAGAAGAAAACTACAAGATTGCGAAATAGAGGTGTTATCGCACAATTTGTAGTTTGGGAAAAGCCCAACCCAATCCACGGATGTGTGACACAACTGGGAACAACTATCACTGTCACCTTAATAGATGTCCCCCTTGTTTTAGTGAAAGATAAATCCAACACAAGGGAGGCTTCCTGGGTGACCCTAGGGGGATTGAGATGGAAAGTGGAAAAATGATCGGAAGATGCCCCTTTAGGTCAAGGTCAAGAGTGGAAATGAGGCTTGAGAGAGAGTCTTGTGAGTTGATGAAGGTTGCCAAGGTTGCGTACCTGCAAAACAATGTTAGACCTGCGCGGAACAAGACAATTTATGAAGATTTAAGCCTCAAAACCAAAGGGGATTTGGCAAGAAACCTTGCTGTCCTAAATTGCAGCAGTATGGAAATATATATATCAGTAGTAAAAAGAGTATAAAAGCTGCAAATTATACTATCGAAATCAAGTGCAAGATGTTGGAAATAAAGCTAGCAACAAGTAGATAAATTTCCAAAGATTAGAGCAAGACTTTGATAGCAATTAGAGGGCTGTTACTAAGTGTTATCGGCAATATTTTGTAACAGCCTTATGGCTGTAGCAAACTTTTTCTACAACAACAAATTCTAGCCACTAAAATCAACAAGTAAACCACTCAAACAAAAGCTATTAACCAATAGAACAATTTCCAAGGCTTACAAGTGAATTTCAACGGTAGAATAGTGAAAGATGAGGAGTTTGTTGCAGCCCTATTGGTTGTAGGTTAAAGTTTATTACAACAACTAGATGAGTTGGCTAATCAAGACGCCCTTAGGGCACAATATAGCTTAAAGCATGTAAAATCAATTTTCAAACTTGAACAATTCAATCTCCTTGATATCACGTTTACCAATGGATAATATTCAATCTCCAATGCAAAATGACCAGTGCCTTATCTATTGGGTTATGGAGTCTCTTGTTTATGAGCTAGGTTTATTACTTCTCTAGGGGTGTAAGCCCTTTTACTTCCTAGAGCAAACAAACCTTAGCAAGGTAAATCTACAAGGGTGTAAGCCCTTTTACTCCTTGTAGAAACCTTTGCAAAATAGTCTTTTCGATAACAATAAAGATAGATCTTGATGGAGGGTGTATTCCCTTATACTCCTCCAAGGGTTTTGACAAATTAACTTTGAAATCAAGAAGAAAACACACAAATTGCAGAAATTTCTTACCTAATTTAAGAGATAGCATGAAAAACCCTTACTTATCAAGAAGATTCCATCACAATTGCCAAGAAACAAGCATCAAGAGATAGCGCTAGCCTTTTTCCTCCATTAAACAAGTATTCCATCCAAAATGCACCAAAGAAGAGAGATAGAATTTCCCAAGTAGGGCAACAATTTCAGCCAAGAATGTTATGTAATTCTCACCACATGATGATAAAATGAAAGTGAGGTGACCTCTATTTATATGAGGTCACCTAAAATCAATTTGTTCACTTTTAAAATTCAACAACAAATTAGAGGGAGGACGACCTCCTCTATTTGCTTTTACAATTTACAAAATTAAAATTTACATAAAATAGAGCCCTAATGATGATGACGTCATGTCCTAAAAAGGTGACGTTGGGCTAAGGATGAGACGTTGAGCATCCAAGTGAAGATCGTTTGGCCTCCAAAGGCCATGTGTCATCTTGTCATGTGCTAGAGTGACAAGTAATGCATCTCTCTCCATTAAATCACATCACATCACCACTATAACCATCAAACCCCATCATCCAAGGTGACGTCAAGGGCTAGGGTATGACGTCCTAGGCCTCCCAAGGCCAACGTTCAGGTGCAAGGGGCCACAATATCATCCTCACACATCATCTAAATGCCTCCAAAGTTAACATTTACCTTCTCAAAGTGTACAATGCCTCCAGGGTCCTCTGCCCATCTTGTAGGGTATGGCATCCATCCTTGGGGTTTTCAACCCCCATGAAGATCAAAATGGCATAATTCCTCCCTGGAATGGCTTTCCACCTATCAAGGCCCTACAAAGACAAACAAGTACGCCCTCCAAGGGTCCACAAGTCACATGTATTGTGCCAAGTAAACCATATTTAATAAAAGAATCACCCGAACATGTGCATTAAATCCCCCCTTTCAAACTAAACAAATGCTCAAAGACCTTATACAACTTGCCAAATTTAAGTATGGGAGGGTTGTCATGGTGCCCTATTGGGTAGACCAATCCCCAAGTCAAGGAGTGTTTCCCAAGAAGACCCTCTCTAAGTCATGTGAAAGAGTATGAGGTGGATAGGGGTGTGACTTTTGGGCATGGGGTTTCTTGACATACAAGGGTTCATATTGTCTCATTTATGGGTGCCTTTGTAGAGGGTGTGCGACATCCTCGTTTGCGATGCAACATTTTTCCAAGCCCTTTATTGCCATTAATTTATTATGGTCCAAAACATTGAGTTTTATGTGCAATGGAAAGTAAGGAGCACCGCAATGCCACTTGAAGCTAAGAACACATTGAGTTTCATGTGCTAGGAAAGTAAAGGACACTGCAAAATGCATTCCCTCAACAAGCGGAGCATTTATTAATTATGTGTTTTTCTTTTTTATAGGTCCTTGAATTTTGTGGAGAAGCATTTCATTGCTCTTAGGACCTTAGGGCGAGCATCTAGAGGGATAATTTATGGCTTTTAACTTCTGCCAGCTACAACACCTCTTGGCCTTTAGCCCATTCTTCCCATGAAATTAGGTACAAGCCCTCCCTGGGGTTAATAAGCCCGAAAACCCAAAATATGAGGAAACGAAAGGGAAGAGGTGTGGAAAGTGATAAGTATGTGCGGGAATGGTATGATGACCCTTCTAGGAGACCCCCTAGTAGCAACTCTTTTCCCAAGGGTGACCCACTTACTAGGAAACCATGTCAACCACCAAGATGAAATGAGGCAAAAGGTATAATTTCCAAGAAAATGTTTTCATAATCAAGAAAGGACTCTTTGCAATATGTTCAAATGCTTCAATTATTAAAATGACACTTACCACGAGACCAGACTTGTTACCTCATGAAGTAAGACTTGTTGTCCTTTGTGGGCCAAGCTAGTGTGGTGGACGTTGTTGTTGTGAATCAAATGGTGATGTGTGGTGAGAGGAGGGGCTCTGCCTACTCATCTGGCTCTCAACACTCCATGTCTTCAACTTGTGGGCCTTGAGACATCATCTCCTTAGTTACCCCTAGAAATGGGGGGTAACAAGAGGTACCCTATTCATGAGAAGGAGATGACCACAATCGTGCATTGCCAACAAGCATGGAGGCACTACTTGTTGGGAAAGTTGTTCATTCTGAAGATGGACAATGTGGTGAAAAGTTGCTTCACTACTCAACCAAAGTTGTCACCCAAGCAGGCGCGGTGGTAGGATTTCTTGCCAAATTTTTACATGACCATTAAGTATCGGCCATGCAAGTTGAATGGAGCTGTGGACACTTGAAGTAGGAAGGCGCAACTTGCAACTTTGGAGGAGGAAGAGTTGTCCGTGCCCATGGGTAGTCAAACGCAAGTCTTGACAGATTTACAAGAGAAGATTAAGGAGGGATTGCACAAGGGTCCCATAGCTTTGAATATCATGAAGCGGGTGAAGGAAGGCAAAATGAAGAAGTTTTGGATGAATGATGGGATCTTGTATTTTGGTGTGCATATCTATGTGCCTAAGTCGTCTAAACTTTGGAAGGAACTTCTAAGGGAGTTTTGTGACTTGCCTTGGGCTGGCCACCTAGGATAGCAGAGAACACTGGCATTGCTAGAATGAGGTTACTATTGGCAACATATGAGGTCATACATGGAGGAAAATGTCTATACTTGTTTCGTGTGCCAACAAGACAAGGAAGATACCAGGATCCAAAGCCGGTTCGTTTTATCCTTTGTCGATGTCGGAGAGACCTTGGGTGAATGTCTCGATGGACTTCATCACTTAGCTTCCTGTTGCACATGGATATAATGGGATCACAGTTGTGGTCAATAATTTTTCCAAGTATGCCATCTTTGTGCCAATAGAGGTGCCTTGCGTCGTGGAGGAAGTTGCGAAGTTATTTTTCAAGAATGTTGTGAAGTATTAGGGTCTTCCATTGAGTATTGTGTCAGATAGGAACCAAACTGTTGATGAGCTCGGGCTACTATTTGTAGACTGAGAGCAACAATTGTTTCTTAGAGGATTACTTGAGGCACTTTGTGCAAGCAAACCAAACGAACTGGCCTGAGTTGTTGGATGCCACCCAGTTCAGCTATAACATGCGAAAGAGCTCAACAACGGGCTACAATCCATTTGAGTTGGAAAATGGGCAATAATCTTTGACTCCACATACGGTGCTGCAAGGCTATTATGGGCACAATCCATTAGCCTTGGGTTTCATGAAGGGATGACATGATAGATTGGAGATGGCCTTTGTTTAGTTGATAAATGCAGCGGAGTGGATGAGGGATGCAAAGTTCAAAGTGGGTGACTTGGTCTTGCTCAGGTTGGGTAGAGAACATTTCAAGCCACCTATCGGCATGGTTGGTGCCTTGGTGCATAGGTTTGAGGGTTCATTCAAAGTCCTTGAGAAGATTGGAAACATCACCTATAGATTGGAGTTGTTGAACCACATGAGGGTTGGTCATCTAGTTTTCCGTATAAATCAATTGAAGCCTTATATGATTGATGGAGAGGATCCTAACATGGTGACACCATCTGAGCTGTTGCGTTGATTGTGGAAAGATCAAAGTTGGAAGTGGAAGAGATACTTGTGCACATGGCATCCTACTTTGGAAAAAATCGGATAGAGGAGTACTTTGTCCGTTGGAAGGACAAACCCAAGGAAGAGAACAATTGGGAAAGGCAGGAGGTATTGTGGTAGTATGAGGACAAGATCCATGACTTTGAGAAACAACACCTTGGTGCACTTAGTTGTGTGTTCGTTGGATGTTGCCAGGACGATAACAAGTTTAGTGGGGGAGGATGTAAGACCTCCGCCTACTGATGGTAGTAGGCGTGTTGCCATGTTGGGTGTGGAAGGTTGCCATAGATAGACGAAATGTTAGACGCGCCTACCCAATTGTTTAGACGGAGTGGTGACCATCCGTGTTTCCTAAATAAGGAACTTGGGGCGGCTTGGGCATATGAGTCAGACATGCGGACCCAAGGAGTTAGTTATCCCCACGATGTGTGGAAGAAGCTGCCTTTGATGGATGGAGACACGACCATACATGTCATCCCACTTGGGTGCACTTGGGCACGAACGGATGGAGCGACAGGGTGATCTTGGTGAACTCGAGACACCTTGTGGATGGGACGACCTGGGTGTGGAGTGACTGGGTAGACGAGACCACTAGGCGGGTTCAAGGCGACTTGGACGTGGACTCGGTGAGAGATGGATTGGTTCTTCGAATGTTGGCTTGAGGTGAACTTTTGTCCACTTCGTATGACATGATTTGCTAAGTGCACAACAAGGCTTGTATAAGAAGTGGGTGCCTCATTGAGCTAAGGCATTGATCATCAAGCAAGAGTCATCAAGGAGATCTGCGATAGTCTTGTTCAAGGGTTTGGCACCGTAGGTCGACTTAAAGTGGCCAAGTGACGGAGACAAAGATATGACTTGTAGGAGGTAGGCTTGCAAAAGTTCAGGGGTTGGTGTGCAAGGTTGTTAGGTAGACTTGGCAGAAGGAAGCGTGCCTTAGTTTCTTTATATGTTGTAATTGAGCTGTGAGCTCCCCCATTGTATCATATAATATTCTTATATATATATTACAAGGGTGTTAGGCACCTGGCTTGGGTGCCACTCGTCCACATGTGTTGTACCTTGTAGATGTTCTATCTATTGAGTGTCATGTTTCCATGTATGCTTATGTTTCTTAAGCGTTAAATTGGCAAAGTATACGTATTGCTGCAGAATGTTTTAAAGTTGTGGTTGGACACATGCCTAGTGTGGCTATTGGACAATCTAAGTTGAGTAGGACTTGGTGCATATGCTATTGTAGCTTAAAGCGAAGTTATGGGAAGACTTTGAGCAAAGAGACATAGTCCAATTGTAGTAGGCATAGGTTGGTCAAGCCATTGTGATCGAGACAACACAATGTCCCACAAGTGTAGATGACGAAACAAAAAAGTTCGGACAAGACTCTTCGGTCCATGACACTAGGATTTCATGCGTGGAGTTACCCTAGAACTAGGGTTTGAGTTGAGGACCTGATCGTGATCTTCTACTAAATCAATCTCCACAATGAAGAAGCCTTTAGCAGAAGGATAAATAAAGGCTTCCTCTTTGATTTTCGATTTCCAAGCACTTAAGGCCCATTGATGCAAGTTTGCCGATATTTCCCAAAGGCCATTGACTCTGCAAACAAGAACGTTAATTTTGTAAAAAGAATTCTAGTTTGTAGCATCTTGCACAATGGGGATGGTCAAAGCTAGGGCCTTTTGGACCATATACCGAGGAAGGGACAGGGATCCACCTAGGAGGCCATTTTGCATTGCCCCTTTAAATGAAACATTAGCAAAACTAGAAGAAGGGGTTGAGCTTACCCGAAAGGGGTTGTAACTTGATAGGGAGGAGACACTAGCGATCAAACATGTGAATTGATGAGGAGCTGTCACTACCACAAGAGGAGATATGGGTCGATTGGATGCCATCTTGAATGAATAATTTTGGAAGGAAGGGCAAAGGAGGATGGATTTGGGCTTGGGGAGGGAGTTGAGATTGCTATAGAGGTTAAGGAGAAAATGCTACGGTTGGTTAGGGTCGAACCCTACCCGCTGCACACTAGGAGCTTGCTCGCACCATGGAATGGGACCTTATTGGACCAACACTAAACTAGAGGTCAACAATGTTATAATTGGTTGTAAATTGTAGTGTTGTCTAGTAGTCACCTTTGTTGATGTACTTAATGACATTATGATGGCAATTGTAGCGTTTAAAGCCATCATTTGCAGGGCAATAATATACATGTAATGAGGCATCATTAGATTTATTGGGGTCATTTGGAGGAGCATTTGTTTGTCTAGTGGTCACATTTATTGATGTACTTAATCCAGTGTGATGGTAGTTTCATTTAAAGACATCATTTGTGTGGCATTTATATCTTTGTAATGGGGCATGCTTAGACTTATTTTGTTCCTGTAGTGGAGCATTTATTTGTCTAATGGCAACATATGTTGATTTACTAGATGTCATTATGATGGTAGTTGTAGCATTTAAAGGCGTTATTTGTGGGGCATTTATGTACATGTAATGGGGCATCATTAGACTTGTTGGGGTCCTTTAATGGAGAATTTATTGGCTCTTTGTTATGTTATATAGGTGGCTAAGTGACTTGGTTGATGAGTTTTTCATTGTCCCACATTCATTATGTGAAGAGGTCTTCTCATTGTTGAGGCCTATATATTGAGGAAATCTTGAGTTCATTAATCATCCATTGGTGTGGATTAAGGTGGTTCAATGTAGAGTCTTGTGCAAGGTTGCGCCATCAGATGTCTTGTGTAATGTGGGTTAATGGAGAGTCTCGCTCAAGGTCGATATTGATAGAGCTCCATGCTTGAGTGGTGTTGCACCTCATATTATATGAAGTTTTACATTGTGATTTTCATCACGTCGATGGAGATTTGCGGATGGTATCTTGGAGCATTGGACCAACTTGGGGTGCTACATATTCATGGAGCCCTTTCTCTTCTTGGCATTGGATCATTTGTTAGAGGTCTTTGGTTTGGGGGAATCTTACTTCTCCTTGGTTGGATGATTGTGCTTGCTGGTTTGGTGGTCTTCTCACATGTGATTGCCTTGTTGATCATCCCTTGGTTGCATATTTGATGGTTATGGAACATGCTATCTCATTATGGTGAGGTTTTGGTATACTTGTTTATCTTGGATGTGCTACATCTCGTTCTTGGATGATGGTTCTAGCCCCCCAAGGAGTTAGATGATGGTGTTAGGAGGTAGATGTTTCATGATGTTGTTAGAGATTCCTAGTGACCAGGTGTGTTGATGTTATGATGTTGGTTGGTCATTAGGAGAGGTGTATTACATGGTCCTTGTGTTGATGTGTGGTGGAGACATACTTGATGATTTGATGGGTTAGCATTTTCTAATTGTCCCTTTCTCTTATGATGTTGATGTGGTTGGAGGATGTGTTGTGGTAGTGCACTTTGCCTTGGTGGGATTTCCCTAGGTGATATGACTTGACATTGTAACATTTGCTAGACATCACTTAGGTCGAAATGTGTTTGATGATGTTAGTATCCTCATTGATGTACTTCTTCCTAAGTTTGAATCAAGAGTGGGGGTGTACTACATACGTTTTTGATGATTAAGTCTTTTTCTAAGATTTGATGATGTATCATCATGTTATAGTCCTTTGGTGGTGTGCCCTAGGTTCAAACATAGGTTGAGCTTCTATTTTATCATTATGTTGTTATCATGGTGGGCTTTGCTAGGAGATACATCTTATTTGCATGGTACAACACTTATTGGAGTGCCCCCCCTATTGGCACGCATGTTCATGTTGATTTAATCAGTTGGACTATGGTTTTATTTGAGCATTAATCTTTGTGCACACATTTTGAGGTTGATTTAACCATTTAATGGTTAATTTAATCCATTTTATTACCTTGGAGGTTAATTGCTTGAGTGCCTTACTTTGCTTGGTAGTTGTTCACACTTGGAGTGGTTTATTTGTAGGAGACTTAGGGTTTTGGATGGAACTTTCCTCTCTTGGGCACAATCATCAAGGAAGGTTTGCATGGTTATTTTATCATTGTTGGAGAGGTTGGCACACTTCTCTAGGGAGCACTTTCTCTTGTGCACATGGTTTGGGAAATCAGTTGATGGTATTTGAAAACAACACATCGTTTGGCACATGCATTAATGAGGTCTAACCACCTTTGGCACTTCTTTCTAGGGTGCATTTCACCCAGAGATATTTTATTATTTGTTGGGTGGTTGAGGTATTTACATGGCATAGTTTTCTAGGGAGCACCTCTCCGAGGTGCTCTCCCATCATTATTGCATGGATATTTCAGCTACACTAGGCATCATTTGATCTCTATTGGAGAGCACACTCACCTCTTTAACTTGGCACATATATTATTTTATTTGAGGTGGTTATGGAGGAGTTTATTGAAAGGCATGTGACATACTTTGAGGGCCATGCGTGGCACATTGCATGCTCTTGCCTGGTCTTATTTCTATTATTGGAGCATTATCTTGGAGGGCGCATTTGTGGAGATGAATCTACTTACTACTTTTGGGGTTGACCACTTCCTTTTGTGTGGAGCACTCCATCTAGTTGGCACTTTTCACATTCATCAATGGAGTTGGTTGCCTTGTGATTCACACATGTGGATTGGTTGCATGCATCTTGTGGACCACTTGCTATTTCTGGATGGTTGTTATGGAGCATTCTCCTAAGAGGATTATTTTATTGTTTTTTTTCTCATGCACCTTGGAGGGCACACTTTGTGAGCTTTACTAGATAGACCCTTGAGCACATCCTCCTAGGTTGATGATTATTTTATTATACTTTGCATGCATCCATCTTGGAGGGAAAATTCTATGTGGATCTCTTTCATGTTGACTTGATCATCATGCTTATTTTTGGTAGTACGCCCTCTCTTGGAGATCTCCATTGTATTATTCTTCTTATTTTTGGATGAGGGTGAGCTCTCTTGGAGAGGCTTGTGTCCACATATTTTGACATGGTCAACCATGGATCGAGGAAGGATCTAACTACATTATTATATTATTTGTTTGACTTGTCATGGAGTTGGTTAGAAAATAATATTTGTTTATTGTATGAGAGAAGAGACTCCCTCTATAAAGAGGAGCTTTCTCTCCATTTTAAAGGTTGTTGAGACTTTGGGGATTGAGGAGCTCTCCCCTTGGACTACATTTGTACATCATATGCTTGGACTTTAATGCAAGATTGGAGGTATAGCATCTTTCTATGTGAGATGTTTTATGATTGCAATGCTTTTCACATGTTGATTTTTGTTGTAGGAAACCCTTGTAGCATGTTATGAATGCCTTATAATAAACACTGTGTCATTTGGATAGAGTAATGCGAGGATTTGATCCATCTTATAGCTATTGTTGTCATGTTAGCCTTGCATCTAATAAACCTAATTTTTTCTAGATTAACATCACCTCACTTTCATAACAATGCTTAAGAATGTCACTGTTTGCCTTGGAAGGTAATTTTCTGCTACAAATTTCAGCAAGTTAAGGCTGATTTGCAGCATGCATGCCAGCCCTTTGCCTTACATCTTCATGCACTCGCCCTCTTTGATCCATACTTCCTTGACTCCATTTTCCCAAGGTTTGATTAGGCACTTGGTCCTGGGGTATCTACATTCATCTTTCTTTCTCATGCCATTGATTCTTCCACTTATACTACTACCATTTGTTTTGCTTAGGCTAAGTCTTCAATATATCACCTTGCGCATCCACTCTATAGCCTTAGCAATCCTATGCTTAGGGAAACCCCCCTGAGTTGGAGAAGAGCCAACCAAAATGAGAGGAAGAGCTATATTGTGTAGCCTTCCCGATTTATACAAGACTAGCCCCTTGATGCTTGGGACTTTGCATCATATGAGGTGTTAGATTTTGTTGTAACCTTGAAGCGTTGTTGTTGGGGATAAAGTCCATTTTCTTAGAGACATTTGTAGATCAACTACATTCTTTGATGGTGGTGTCTATTTGAAGGTCATATTCTCATCTTGGTGACTCCATTGGAGGAACAAATCCTTTGTTCCTTGTAGATTTTGAAAACTTTGTTGTTTGTAGGACGAATCAAGCAACATTGCAAAAGCATTGAAGATTCATCTTGGTGGTTCCACTTTCTTTTTTATGTGGTATGAAGATATTTGTTTGCAAATTTTATGTTCAGATTTGAAGATTTAGAAGTAAGGAATCATGGCATTAGTGTTAGAAATAAAGGGATGTGCTTGTTTTTCCATAGACAATATAGCAATATTGTCATCCAACCATAGGCAC
>ML784239.1:97586-154804 GCA_009831015.1 Picea engelmannii | reverse complement strand
ACATCATAAGAGAAGGGGACAATAGAAATGCTAACCCATCCAATCATCAAGTATGTCCCCACCACACATCCAATGAAAGAGGGTCATGTAGAACACCCCTCCTAGTGACAAACCAACAATACAACATCACCAAGTAAAAGTCACTAGGAAACTCCAACAATCATGAAACATCTACCTCCTAACATTATCATCATCTAACCACTTGGGGGACTAGACCCATCATCCAAGAACAAGGTGTAGTGCATTTAAAATAAGCAAGTATATCCCAACCACACCATAATGAGATAGCATGCACCAAAACCATCAATTAGGCAACCAAGGGGTGACCAACAAGGCAAGTACATGTAAAAAGATCACTAAACCAACAAGCACAATCATCCAACCAAGGAGAAGTGAGATTCCCCCAACCAAAGATCTCCATCAAATAATCCAATGCCACGAAGATGTACCCCTCCTCGAGTTGGTCTAATGCTCCAAGGAATTAGTGGCAAATCTCCATCAATATGATGCAAATCACAATGTGGAACCTCATACGATATGAGGTGTAACAACTCCCAAGTCATGTTTCGCTCTAGGTAGTGCTTGTAGTAAGATAGGTGTTTTTGATACTATGAGAACTAGCATACCATTCATGACAAAGGACATGCTCTATTGTTGAATTTTGAAGGTGTTAGAAGAATGATGAGACAATAGTAGTAGCTATAGGGGATACTGGCTTTGTGCACATTGCAAATGACTCTCCAAGAATTGGGTTATGAAGCCTAATAGATACCTCAGGCAAGGCTTCTAGTTGATATTTAAAAGTGCACAATGGGTAGGATTGTGTCTTTTCCCATGTAGAGGCTAACGGGGTTCAGAAGGCAAGGCACCTTTTTGCCTAGTGTTTGCCATCTTTGTCCAATTGACAAAAGGGAAGCAATCAATAGGGTGACACATTTTTGATTGACTATAGGTCAAACTATAATTAATTAGAGAGAAAATTTATGTTGGTAGTAGTGCTCCATTAAGTCTTTGACTAAGTTGCACGAAATGTGGAAATGTGTACTAGTTTCAGAAATGAGAACAACTAGAAACGTGACCCCCCCTCCCCAAATAGGCACGTTAGGGGGCAGGTAGGTTTAGAAATGAATTCGAGATTAATTTGTCTTCATTTTCCATAGATTAGGGTTCTTTAAACTACCTATGGGTTGCACACCTCATGCACACTTCGGGGTTTCCAAGAAGTTTCCAAGGCGTTTCCGAGTTTCCACAAGTTTCTGGTACTGGTACGTGGGCAGTTTAGGAGTTTTGTGCTATGGGTTGCACACCTCATGGACACTTGGGGGTTTCCAAGAAGTTTCCAAGGCGTTTCCGATTTTCCACAAGTTTCTGGTACTGGTACGTGGGCAGTTTAGGAGTTTTGTGCAATGGAGGTCTTCGGAAATTTTAGTTGTGGTTTATCATTGATGGGTGGATGAGTCGGTGCCTACTTGTGGGGTTTACTTTTTGTGTTGGGAAGCAAATGATCTCAACAATGACATTAGTGAGTCTAAAATATTGAGAGGATGGTTGCTACTTGGGCAAGTGTTTGGGTACCATAGCAAGTGCCAAGTACAAGTATATGACTATGGTCTGCAAAATGAAACAAGCTGAGCATAGGGGATTGGTAAAGCCCTAGAGACTCCACACAGTGAAGTATCTCTAGTTGCAAGTTGCTAGAGGAACATCATTAGGACATGACGAAAAAGGAGTGTAAGAGAAATCTCCCACCCAGAAGCTAGAACCTTAGTAGGAGAAGACTACATGGGAGAAAGTTAGGATTGGCTGAAGTAGTTGATGACTTAGGTGGGCAAATATTGGGCCAATCATACTTTCTCAAACGAATCTAAAATACTAAGTCAAAAGATGGAGTACAAGGGGCTAAGGAAGATCTAGAACAGGGCTTGGAAGCTCATGTTGGGCAGTAAGGAGTGATTGTGGGACAAGGAACCTTTGGATGCTTCTATTGAGTGGGTGGTGCTTGGTTCTGGAGTGAATAGGACTTTGACACACGTGCACGTCCACACACACACACATATAGAGAGCAATTTTTTATTAAAACATCCATGAGGCCTAGTGGCCTATGTGACGGAATAACTTACGTCCAATGTAGTATTTCTTCCACAAATGAAAGAAAAAAGAAGAAATGCATGGAGGAGGCAATATCCAATATTTGGCTACAAATAAGTTTTGTGCTACTCATTTGGATTTGACCCCAAGAGTGGGTCACCTAATCTGGTTGGGTTGGCTTCCAACAACTTGTCTCTAACTCGCATCATTCTCGTTCCTCTCTTTCCATGTCCTCTACATGGCTATTCTGAAATAATGCTTGCCAACTACTGTTCTCTAGTTTGTTCCCTCCCTGATGTGGCTATATGCCTCCGAATGAACAAGGAAATGCTGCTCACTCTCTGCCTTGCATTTTCCGCATATCTGGCATGTTGTATTCCAATTCCTCTTTGGGTTCCTTCCATCTTCCTGTCTTGCATCTTAATCGATGCAAACTAGTTCTTATTTGGTCCCAACACTTGCTTTTCTCTCCATGGGATGCTGAGTTTCAGGTAAACCTTGAATTCTGATTTGCCCCTCCGGATTGAAGTTGTCTATGCAATACCTATACTTCCTCTTGGGGTTTCTTTTCCATTTGCCGCCTTTGTAACATTCATGTAAGTGGATTTTGTTAGGATAGCAATTGTGTGATTGGTTAGCTTGCTTTGTAAGGTAACCTAAGTCGCGGGCATGAAATAGTAGCCAAGTTGGTTCATTAGTGGTTAAAACTTGAACAGTCATGTGATATGAGAACCCAAAATATAGGAAATTCCTTCATGGTAGTCTCAGTGCGTGTGAATATTTTGGATATATTTACAAATTAAAATCTGTAATTAGAATTGCATGGGAGATGTCATGCGTGCTTTGACAGTTTTGTTCAGTATTTTGATCTTCAGCTAGTTGATAATAAGTTTACGGTACTAGACTAAGGTTGCTTTTATGTTTGGAAATGATCTATTTACAGATCAAACTAATGGTTTACTAATATTTCAAAAGAGATTAGGGTCTGGGTTTGTTGTATCCCATGGTCAAGCACCCAATGGACCAGTACAATGTACATCCATATTAGGGAAGATCATAGATATTACGATCTAGAATGCCATTCTTTATAGAAGTTACTAGCTGTCATTATTTGTCTTTTTTGGTTGCAAATTGATGGCATTATTCTAGCATAACATTGTATGAATCTGCATTATCTTGAACTGTTTTTTTCGTATTTACACCTGGAACAAAAGAGTTTTACTAGAAAACTGACTAATGCTGAACACGACTGTCATTATAAGTTTTGGATTTGGTAAAAGGTTTCATCGACATAAAAATGGGAGGAAATTGCTCGGAAAACCTGGAAATATTTAGGACATTATGATCTTTCCCACCTCCTCATCCCCAGTTTAGTAGATTCTACATGTAAAAAGTATGATGTCGCATAGTTCCTTTTCTTACTAAAAGGAGGACCAAATTGTTTTTCTCATATCTGTGTTTATGTGAAGCTATGGTTTTCTTTACTTTCTCAAATGTAAAAGCAAGCAGTTCAATGACTTCACAAGTCTGTGATAGCATGGGTGAACTTTCCATTCCTGTTTGCCTGTGGCTTCTTATGGATGCAATGTTCTCCTGATTTTTTTGAATTTACTACAAAATGCAACAGCTGCTCTTTGAAGGTGGCCTGTTTCGTGGGCAAGATTTTATTAACAGTGGTAATAGTTATCTTTTTATAAATGGTACTTATTTAATGATATATATGTACATGGCTGAAAAGACGAGTCGACTTCTTGTTGCTTGCAGGGTATTTGTTGGAACTGTGAGTGAATATTGTTCAAAGCATGTCAATTGCCCTGTTATTGTGGTTAAAAGGAAACCCGAGGACACCCCACAGGATCCTGTTGATGATTAAGTACATAGGAAACGTTATGGAGTTTATATCAGCTTAAGGTTGCACATGGGTTCATTCTTGAGACATTTCTTCCACTTTATATGTTTCAAATATTGTATATGATAAGCCAAAATACTATTGTTTCTGGAGTCTGGACCTAGTAGACAGCAAGGAAAAGATACTCTAGTAGAATTATATTGTTGTTGTACTGTACATAATTTTTTCTCTATTCTGTGTTTCTTGTGTTATTGTTTCTCTTGATATGGGGCTCTTTTATGCTCTTTATTCTGTATTTTTGAGGAATTGTTTTAATTTTTATGATTGTTGCAAGCCATATGCATTATCATCGTTGTTATAAGTAATATTAATACATAATTTGGTTTATTCTAGTGGTTAATTTTTTGTTCAGTGGTAAGGACTTCATTGTTGAAAGTCACAACACATGCCACTGTATTTACATTGACCAGCTTTGAAGTACAATAAAAACGGTTGTTGAAAAGAATGCTTTGCAGACAACTTAAATACGCATACATGACAGGGTATTGTGAGTGGCAGAGTTAAGAATGGGGTACGGGCAGAGGATGTCTCATCAGATCTGAGAGCTTGGGTTACCCTGGAAGCTATTGAGAGGTTAATCTCTGTCTCTAAATGTATCTTCTTCTTTACAGTTCCTTTTAGGAACTCTGTAAACGGCATTAGGTGGTTTCTAATCACCATTTTAATTGCAGATTAATAAGGCCGACTATTATTGTAATTTTATATTTAAAATCTGTTCTACAATAGAAAGGTTGTTTTTGCAATTTCGAGTATGACACAGAATTAATTTTTCTTGGTATATTGGTTTTTAGTGGAAAGATTATGACTGGAGGCTTACGGGGCAAGGACTATGTCAAGGATTTATGGTTGCAAGAGACTATAGGAAGTACAACTGTCACAGGATCACCAAACTAACATGAGGTTGTTAAATATAATTCATATTACAAATAAGAAAATGAGTTTGCAAACAAGAAATTTAGGATCTAAAATGAACTTAGAGAATGAGGACGATGTAAAGAAAATAAAATTCATATTACAAATAAGAAAAGGAGTTTGCAAACAAGAAATTTAGGATCTAAAATGAACTTAGAGAATGAGGATGATGTAAAGAATTGTGTGTATAGAAACATTTATTTATCGCTTGGCATTAGTAGGTGTGATTATAACATTATTTAATAATGGAAAACATAGGTTGAGAGTACGTGCCCTTGGCACTAGAATACACTTGGTATTTAGCTGGGATAATCGCTGACACGTTTCTAGTATGAGATCTAAATGATAATCAACATAATTATCGTCTATTGTGAGAGTGTGTCATTATTATTGACCAGGATGGAACTTCAAATGCAACTTCGAATGCATGTCTAGTTAGGATAAGTTAGAATGATTCAGAAAAATACTACAAGTCCATGAGACACAATCAAATGAGCTTGCATTCGGCAAAAAATGACTCATGATAAGGGCATGATTCCTCGACTTATCAAAACGCTGAGGAAGGACACAATTCCTCAGCTTATGTAAAAATTTCCAACCCTAGGTGACTGCTGTCCTTCTGATCTTCAATTAAATAGAATAAATTGTTGAATTTAATTTAATGCAGAAATTAATTTCAGATCATAGCATCAATCACAACACAATAGTAGAAAATGCAAATAGCAAAAGCATAAAATAGTTTCACATCATATACACAGGTAATTTCTTCTTCAAAATCAACTTTTCATTCCTTAATCAAAGCTTACAAGGAAACCTCCACAAGTTGCTAAAACAATAGCTGTACAGTTATAAAAATTACCTCAAATTGAGCTGTACGACCTGTATAGAAAGTACAACCTACATAGAAAGGAAAGACAACAATTGTACGGATCCGTATGACTACAAATCTGCTATACAACTAAATTTTCAACTTGTTGAAATGATACGAATCGATCCTCTTCTTGCTGTGCGTTGTTTTCTCTCCTTTGGTTGGTAAACTTTCTCAAATGTTCAATTTTGAACAATACCTCTCTATCTTGTCTTATGATTGCTTTTTTGAAAACTTGATCTACCAAAACATTGGACCTGTCATGAAACATGGGATTCTCAGAGAATTTGATACAACTTTGATTATAACAATAAATGACGATGGGATCCAACACCTAATCAAGCAATCCTATAAGTAATTTGTGAAGCCAGATGTCCTCATAATTGGTAGTATTGGCTATCCTGTATTTTCCCTTTGTTGAACTAAGTGCCATGGAAGTCTGCTTCTTGTTGAACCAGGATATCATTACCAATTTCAAGCTAAAGTAGCACCTTGAGGTGCTCTTCTTATGTGCTGGACTACCTACCTACTCTGAGTCTATATACCCCTGCAACTTCACTTCATTGTTTCCAAGATATTTGAGACCATACTCCACTATGCCCCTCAAGTACCCAAGCACACGTTTTGTTGTTATCCAATGCTTTTGCCTCGACTCCACAATGCTTTGACTCAAGGTGTTCATTGCAAAACATATATATGGTCTAGTGTTGACCAAATACATCAAAGAACCTATCAACTGACTGAACAATGTAGGGTCCACCAACTTTGAATCTAAAGCTGTCACCTTCTTCAGATTAGTCATCATGGATATGGCCATAGGTTTGCAATTCTCGATCTAAGACCTCTTTGGGATCTCAACTGCATACTTATCTTGCCCAAGGACCTCCCCTGGTCTCTGCTAAACCTCCAAACCCAAGAAGTAATAAATCATGCCAATGTCGTTCCATTTCAAACTCATATGCCATATCTACTTCGCACCCTGTAATGAACTTCTTTGCACTTGTAAGAAACAAGACATCTACTTACAACACCAAACAAGTAGATAAAATGCAACAAATATAGAATTTTGATTAGGATCTCCTTTGCTTTTGGTGAAGCCCATACTTCACAAATATCCATCTATCTTGAAATACCATGTTCTTGGTTCCTGCTTGAGTTCATATGAGTTCTTAGGCATGCAAACATGGGACTCCACATTTATCTCAAAGCCCTAGGGTTTCTCTAGATACACTTCTTCCTCAATGATCCCATTAAGGAAGGCTGCCTTCACATCCATGTGATGTATCCTCCATTCCATAAATGAAACTAAGGACATAACTGCTCTAATGGAAGTGGACCTGATGACTAGAGCAAATGTCTCCTCATAGTCCACTCCCTCTTTTAGGAGAACCCTCTCACCATAAACCTCGCCTTGAACTTCTCAATGCAAAAGAAAGCTTTGCATTAACCTGCATGTGCATTTCTAATATAAATTTTAAAAATAGGGCATCACTAGATTAAAGAAAAGTTTATTGTTATTTACCCCATATTTCTTTTTAATTTGTATATTTAAAACAAAATAGGATTTGGGTTTTGAAGATGGGATATGGGATTTGGATTACGGAGATGGGATTTACAAATAAAAAACAAAGTAGTCTTAAGGTCCTTCCTCTCCTTCTCCCTCTCTTCCTCTCCCTTAATTTTATCTCCTTCCACTCTCTCTCCCTCTTCCACTCTTATTTTTCTTCCTCCTTCCTATCCCTCTTTCTCAGTTTCTTCCCCCATTATTTCTCCTTCTTTTCCCTCCTCCTCCTCCTCCTCCTCTCCCCTTTCATTTTCTTTTATCCCTCACCCCATCCTCCCTCTTCCTATTTTCCTCTGCCTTTTTCTTTTCCCCTCCTCCCTCTTCTCTTATTTTTCTTCTTCCTCTCCTTGCTCCCCCTCTTCCCTTTCTCTTTCTCTTTCACTCCCCCTCTCCTAAAATTCCGACCACGTAGTGGAGTTGTATATAGTAGATTAAGGTTTCATTTTAAAATTGTTGGAATTACCCAAGTCTACATTGTAGACATTTATTTATTTTTTTGTTACAAATCCATAACCCAATGGACAAGCCATTGGTTTGATATTGAATTCTAATGGTAAAGTGAATGAAAGAGTAATGCCAAGGAATAATGAATAGTCATGGCCAACTAAAGGATTTAACATAAATTAATGAAGCTTTATTAATGGAAAAGGGACCACAATAATCTTAAAATTCAAGTCAATCCTATGCAATTGATAGTGGTTGGTATTATGACTCCACATTGGCAAAGCCCTCATGATAAATACCAATATAACTACACATTAGCAAGAATTCTAGCACAAAAAACAATGCTATATATGCCCCTCACTCACTTCATCATTTATTATCATTTATTGTCATTCTCACTGATGTAAGATAAATTATTATGCACCATTTGACATTTTGGGCATATATGAATGGATTTTGGGTTATAATTGCACATTTATAGTGGATTGTTTTATCACAGTAAAGTATCCAAACCTATTTTGATATAGAACTACATTTATTGTGTATTTATGATCATTTAAGGAGTAGTGCTATGCAAGGATGTTGAAGGAATATCACCTATATTTATTATACATCACTTTCATAAACTCCTATGATAACTAGGGAAGAGTTTGAGAAACTAGGGGACACAGGTCTCATGCAATATTAATGTTCCTACCAACTAATACACACACAAATCGAATAATAGCTAGCTTGAGTAATCACCATAGTCAATCCAATACTAGTTAGCTTGGTTATTACTACCACTCAAATCTACACTATATGCCATTGAGATTCTTGTGCTTCCATGTATATTCTAAATTAATTATCTAGGTTAGTTATCAATGAAATTTTTATGCCTACCAACTAATAAGCACAATAATCACTCTATTCAGACTTTGCAGTAGCCCTGTGAAAGTGGGGAGTTGAACACATGAATGAAACTCCACTACCACTAAAGCTAATAGGAGACCCTTTGTTGCAACATTGCATTATAGGTTTAAATCTCACAATGGAGCTATGTCAAGAGATCTTGGCAAAGGAGAGCTTGGTGCTACAAACTCAATTTCCACCTTGTAAATAATGGGTGTAGTGAGATTTCTAACAACGAAATGTGAAAATTTCTAAAGAGATACAATGTGGCTTGTTCTCCCAGCCCTGCTAACCTCGTTCCTACATTTTTAGGTGGCTCTATATTATTCTTCATTAATAATTCTACTAGAATATGTACATACCACATAATATTATATGTCTTTTGATGTTATAGTTTTATAGTTTTATAGTATAAATGTTTTAAAAAGATGGAGGCCTTCAAAACAACAATGAAGAAGCACAACATCAATTTTGAATCTTTTTATTCCAACTCTTCTTCTCATGGACATGTACTTTCCACTTAGCACAACATCAATTTTGAATCTTTTTATTCCAACTCTTCTTCTCATGGACATGTACTTTCCACTTCTGGTTTTTCCTTCAATGCAACGTCTGCTTCTTCTAATGAGTGGCTTATTGATTTTGGAACATATTATCATATGGCTAAGGATACATACATTTCTTCTTCTCTTAAATAATGTAATACCAAACAAATATTTCTTAGAGCTGTAGGGTTTGGAACCATTCAACTAGATGATGGTCATTTGAATGATGTATTATCCGTTCCAAGTCTCTCCTGCAACCTTCTATCAATGCATCAAATCATTCATTCTAGCGAAGGTAAAAAAATAGATTTTTCACCTCACCAAGTTGTAATGAAGGATTTAAAATATCCTAAGCATGTCTTAACAACTAAAATTATTGATGATATTACTAGGATGTACAAATTTGACAACTTTGGGTCATAATTTGTTTCATAAGTTTTTATTGCTCGTGGTGATAACTTGAGCAAACTTTAGCATGAATATTTTGGCCATCTAAAATATCATTCATTGCAACAACAATACGATCAAAATATGGTGACTGGTCTTCCTCTTGTTTCTTGTAGAGATGGTGTTTATGTCGGTTGTGTTCTTAGAAAATATCATCGAGAGAATTCTGAAAAACATGCCTCTTGGCATATGCTTCTGCCCCTTTGCAACTTGTTCATAGTGATTTGTTTGGTTTTCTTTTTTCTTATTTCTTTGAGCTCAAGTATTTCTTAAATTTCATTTATGATTTCTCTAGGTGCACTTTGGTTTATTTCATAACACTTAAGAGTGAAGTTTTTGACATGTTTTTGGCCTACAAGGCCATAGTAGAAAAACAATCCAGACATCAATTGCAGAACTTAAGAATAGATAATAGATGTAAATATGTTAACAACAAATTTACAACTTACTACATTTCACAAGGTATTTAGATGCATCATACTATTCGATGTACTCCACATGAAAATGGTGTTGTTGAGAGAAATAATAACACATTAAAGGAAATGTCAATTGTATGATTCAATCTAAGGAATCAAGTCTTCATTTTTAGGTAGTAGCCATTAATTGTGTCAGTTACATAGTCAATCACACTTCCACAAAGGCTTTAAAAATATAACATTGGAGGAAGCATGAAATAAAATTAAACTAGATGTAAGTTACTTTTATGTGTATGGTAGTGAAACATGGGCATGGGCTCACTTTCCTAATGAGAAAGGAAAACATTACAACCTAAAAGTGAGAAGTGCATTTTTGTTGGATATTCTAAAGATATAAAAGGTTAGACTTCTTGAACCTAATTCCAATGAAATTATTATTAGGAGAGATATTAAGTTTGATGAAAGTCTCTCAGCCTACAAGCCTAGTTCGACATTTGTGCCATTTTTAGTTTATGCGCCATCTTTTAATGTTTGTACCACCTTATTTTCCCAACTTTTATGTTAGTGATCCCATTCTGGTTTCTTATTCATATGATGATAATGAGGATGAAAATCTACCTCCACCTACTCACCTTCCTTAAGTTGGGTCCATTGAACATGAAACTGCACTAGCACCATTGTTTCCCATATGTGTTCGTACAACATGATAAACAATTGGTGATCTTTCCAATGGTGCTACAAATCAACATCTTACACATTCACATTTCTAGTGAGCCTCCTCTCTTTTAGCTCAATATTTAGAGACTCATAATTCATAAACATTTGCATAAACTTTTGACCATCTAGATTGAGATACAACAATGAATGAAGAATATCGTTTCTTAATGGTGAACAATACTTGAGATCTTGTAGCTCTTCCAAAAGGAAGAAAAATTGTCAGTTGCAAATGGGTATATAGAACTAAGTATGCATACGATATAAGTGTTGAAAGACATAAGGCCTAGTTAGTTTCCAAAGAATTTTATTAAGTTGAAGGAATTGACTATAATAAATTTCATATGTCTTGTTTAAGCCCTTGCTGTCTTACATAAATGAGATGTCCATTAGCTAAATGTTAAATCCACCTTCTCCCATGTGGATTTGCAAGAATAAATTTACATGGAACAACCTCCTAACTATGTTAATAATGACTCCAACATTTTTTTCTTCCTTAAGAAATCTCTCTATGGTCTTAAGAAAACTCCTTGGATTAATATGCTAAAATGGATAACTTTCTTCTTGACACTAGATTTTTTTGATGTTATTTTGAACCCAATGTTTATAGCAAGAAAGTAGGAAACCATCTCATAATACTTGTTATTTATGTTGATGACCTTATCCTCACTAGTAGTGACCCCAAACTTTTAAACCATGTGAAACATAGCTTTAAGAAGAAGTTTGAAATATAAGACTTAGGTTATTTTCATATTTCCTTGGCCTCAAAGTATTGCAAACCAATGATGAAATTTCCGTTTCCGAGTCAAAGTATGCATGTGACCTTCTTCACCACTTTCACATGTAAGATTGTAAACCAATGCCATTTCCATTTCAATCTGGAGCCAAACTTGCTGCCACATGTACTACACTTAAGTGGATTCCACTTTGTACCATACATTAGTTGGTAGCCTCTTATGTTTGACTCATGCCCATATTGATATTTCCTTTGTTGTTGGTCTTGTTTCCCAGTATATGAAAACACCTTAAGAGAGCCATTTGAAAGTAGCACAAAAGATACTTTGGTATATTTGGGGTACAATTTGGTTTGGGATACATTATAGGTTAGGGGGAGTTCCTTTCACTAATTCTAATTGGGCTAGTGACCTTGATGATTGGAAGTCTACTACAAGTTATATTTTTAGTTTTGGTTCCAGACTTGTCACTCGGGCTTGTAAAAAACAACAAGCTCTTACTCTTTCTTTAGTAAAAGTAGAGTACCAAGTAACAATTAATGCAAGTCAATAAGCCTTGTGGCTTTGACAGATCCTTTCAGAGTTCAGATTCTAGTAGCAACATCCGATCACAATGTGGTGTGATAGTCAGAGTGCCATCAAGTTTGTCAAATATTTAGTTCAACATTGACATAACAAACACATTGAGCGACACATGCAATTCATCAAAAATATTGTTCAAGATCGTGTTGTTGAAGTGCTCTTTTTCCCTATATATGATCACGTTGTAGATATTTTCACAAAGTTTTTTATAGAAGCAAATTTTTCCAAACTTTGACCTATGTTAGAAGTTCAAAAAGTTGTCATTAAGGGGGAATATGATTTAATGCATACTTCCTTTGCCTATTATGTCACCTTTGTGAATTCTTCAATCATATCCCAAATTGTTCTCAAGGGGCAATGTGAGGGTATTTAAAAACTCAAGATTTAGTTAAGATCAACTTGGTTCAATGTGTCTTTAGGTAAAGTGTGTTTATTTCGAGTGTTTCCTTAGTAAGCATTGATATGCATTTGTAGTAATGTAATCCAATGGTCACAATATGTTCTAGCTATAAAGTGATATGATGATTCATATTCTCCTCGATACTAATGGCTATATTGATTCATGGATTAACACCTAATTGGTCTATGATCTCGATTTAAGGAGAACAAAGGATCATTTGTTGATGATCAATTGTGAGAAACTCTTATGTACCAACATTCATGTTGTCGAAAAAAAACAAAATCCATAAAGTTATATTGTCAAACAATGTTTGTTGCAGTTCTAAATTACCTTTACAATCATCAGTATTTTGACTAATTTTTAGTGCTGTGTGCCATGTTCGAACCCTTTCTACGAACTCTATTTACTTTGGAATTCTGATGAAAAATATTGACATTTTGCCATATGTCATGTTTGAAACCTTTTTGCAATATTTAGTTTTTGAAATTGCAACAAACTTGTATCGAAACTTCGAGATTGTCAGTGTCACATGTCATGTTTGAAACCTTTATGTGATCTCTGTTTACATGACAATTCCTACAAATATACATCAAAACTTTGACATTTTCAGTGCCACATGTCATGTTGGAAAACATTTTGTGATATGTATTTTGATCATAATTTTGATGAATTTGGGTGAATTGAAAATTTTCCATGATCTCTGTTTACGTCGTAGTTCGACGATATCAGTTATCACATTTTGTTGCAACTCTACCATATTATTAGTGATGAAAAATTCGGAATTCAATCACATTGGATGTCACCATTACGACGAGATATCAACATGGTTGTATTCGTAAAGATTTCACAAACGTCAGAAATCTCCATTTCCATAGGCAAGGGATCAGGCCTATCTCGATCCTTTAAATATGCAGACATTGACACTGGAATCTGTACACATTACTTTCAATATATGGTGACATCCAGATAGACATAGACTCTTCTCGAGCCTTATTCATTACTCGATAACGAGCTAATCTTCGTGTGATAACATTTTTGAACTCATATCAATGAGCGTAACAAGAAAACTAACAACTTGCTGTTAACAGTGGAGATCGATGTGCCATCTTCACTGATCCTTTAAAAGTTAAGTTTGTCCAGATCCAGAGGCATTTTGGGAAGGTTAAAACTGTAATATTTTTTTTGGGATATCATGCTATCTGAATATTTATTTGACCAATAATACGCCTAGGGATTATTGGTTTTTTAAGTGGTTTCTTATATTAAGAGAAAACTTCTCTCTCCTTATATCATATCAGTTCAAACAGGTGATCTATAACACTGATTTCAATCTTACGAGTGCATTGTTGATCTTTGAATTTCATCTTAGTCTCTTTCGTACGTTAGGTTTTAACTCGAACTTACTATTGTGTGCTTACTACAGTCATTGGATCATCTTTGAACATATTTAATCAGAGAAATCACACAAACATAGACAAAGAGACACAAAGAACACACAAAACAACTTGTCTATTGCATTACACTCATGGGTATTTATACAGTGGTGGGATGAGCTCCACCGTTGATTAATTTCCAGATCAATGGCAGGAATTGCTTCTTCCAGACTTTTCTGGTTCTTTCAAGAGTTTACCAAAGTCGGTGCAATCGATGCATTTATTGCAGGCTTATCTCTATCAACTACCAGACTGGTTGTTTAATTAATTTCTAACACTCCCCCTTAATTAAACAACCTTTACAACAACTATCTTATCTCTACATATTACAAACTTAGCCTTCCCAAGAGGCTTTGTAAATATATCTGCAACATTATCATTTGTGTTGCAATACAATACATCAATCTCATTTGACTGTACTTTTTCTCTTACAAAATGATAGTGTGTCTCAATATGCTTTGACCTAGCATGATACACTGGGTTGTTTGCCAGTTTGATGGAACTTTGGTTGTCACATTGGATGATTGTTGGTACTTTTTGCTTTTCTCCAACATCTTCAAGTATCCTCCTTAGCCAAATTGCTTCACAGGGGGCAGTGCATAATGCTTTGTACTCAACTTCAGTGGATGACAAAGAAACAGTTGGTTGTTTCTTACTGCTCTAGGACACGATCCCTAATCCAATACTAAATTCATATCCTGTAGTAGACTTCCTGACATCTGGATCTCCTGCCCAATCAGAGTCTGAGAAACCTGTCAACTGAACATCAAAATCATTAGTATACTCAATACCAAAATCAATAGTCCCTTTCAAATATCGGAGGACTCTCTTTGCAACTTTCCAGTGATTCTCATGAGGCTTAGCCATAAAATGGCTAAGAATGCTAACTGAATATGCAATATATGGCCTGGTTGTGGTGAAATAATTTAGACTTCCCACCAATTGTCGATACAAAGTACCATCCACTTCTTTTGAGTCATCATTATTGCTGAGCTTAACATTTTGTTCTAATGGAGTAGATATTGGCTTACATGTGTTCATATTAAACCTCCTGAGTACCTTCTTTGTATATTTGCTTTGTGTGATTAAGGTCTTACCATTTTCTCTCCATACCTTAAGACCTAAACACTAATGTAAATGTCCAAGATCCTTCATTTCAAATTGTTGTGACAACTTTCTTTTGATCTCTTCAATCAACCCAATAGCACTTCCTATTATGATAAGATCATCCACATATAGAGAACTCAAAGCAATTTGACCATTTCCATCTTTCTTGATATACAGGGTTTGATCACTTTTGCTTTTTATAAATCCTTGTTGAGAGAAAAATGTATCAATTTTCTCATACCAAGACCTAGGTGCCTGTTTAAGTCCATATAAAGCTTTCTTCAACTTGCATACACGATGTTCTTGTCCTTTCTTTACAAACCCCTTTGGTTGAACAAGATAAACCTCTTCTTTTAATTCTCCATTTAAAAATGCTGACTTGACATCTAACTGATGCAACTTCCAATTGTACTTGGTAGCCAATGCAATCATTAATCTAATAGTGTTCATTTTTGCTACAGGAGCAAAAGTGTCTTCATAATTTATCCCCTTTTTCTGTGAATAACCTTTGGCAACCAAGCTAGCTTTGTATTTGTCTATACTACCATCAATATTAAATTTATATTTGAAGAACCATTTTGATCCTATGGGGATTTTGTTCTCAGGCAATTCTGTCAATTCCCGTGTTTCATTTTTAATTATAGAGTCATATTCTTCCTTCATGGCATCCATCCATTCTTTGTGGTCTTTAGCTTTCTTATAATTTAAAGGTTCTACCACATTCATAGCTTGAGTTATTAAGGCATAGTCTCTATACCTGACCGGGGTCTTAGATTGTCTTGTTGTCCTCCTTAGTTATTCACTTCTTTGTGGAGTTCCTTCACCTCTTCTAGGCATGCTATGGCTACTTGTAGAATCTACGATGCTTAGAGCTTCTCCTTGGACTTCTTATTCTTTTTCTTTAGCATTTTCTTCATTTTCTTTAGGTAGATTCCATACATTATAATCATATGCTTTTCATACTTCATCTGCATTTTCATGAAACAACACATATCTACTTGCAAACACCTTATGATTGTTAGGATCAAACATCTTATAGGCTTTATATTATGTACAATAACCAATAAATATGCATTTGATTGCCTTTGCATCAAGATTTCTTCTATCCTCTTTTGGAATGTGAGCAAATGCTTTACTCCCAAATATTCTCAAGTGACTCACTTCTAGTTTATATCCATAAAAAGCTTCAAAAGGTGTTTTGTGCTCTAAAATTTTTGTAGGACTCCTATTCTTTAGATATACAACAATACTAATTGCTTCAGCCCAAAACCCATTAGAAAGATTTTTACCTTTTATCATACTGCGAGCACATTCAACCAAGGTTCTATTTTTCCTTTCTGCTACTCCATTTTGTTGAGGAGTATGTGGCACTGTAAATTGTTGTTGAATCCCATTATTTTTTCAGTACCTAATGAATGCCCTTGATGTATACTCCCCTCCTTGATCTGACCTGAGAATCTTGATGCTCTTTCCTGTTTGTTTTTCAACCATATTCTTGAATTCCTTAAAATATTCAAAGACATCACTTTTCTTTCTCATGAAATAGACCCAAGTGTATCTAGTTCTATCATCAATAAAGATAAGAAAATAATATGCTCCTCCAAGAGATCTAGTTTGCATGGGTCCACAAACATCAGTATGCATTAGTTCAATAATTTCTCATTTTCTTTTATCTATATGCATATGAAACTCTTCTCTATGTTGTTTTTCTAATGCACATCATTCACATTCAACATGTTCACTCTTGAACATTGGAAGACCTTCTACCATTTCTTTCTTTTGAAGAATCATAAGATCATTATGGTTTATGTGTCCATACCTTTGATGCCATAACTCTTCCATTGACATAGTTGTGGATGCCAATGCTTGATGATCCCTCCTTGTAACATCAAACTTATATAGTCCTCCAACTCTAGATCCTCTTGCAATGATTTTGTAGTGATCCTGTATGTCCTTCACCACACACTGTGACTTAACAAATTCAACTTTTAGATCTTGATCTGCAATGGTGGATACACAAAATAAATTCTTCTTTATGCTTGGCACATACATTACAGTATGGATTTGTTTCACCTCACTAGTAGGTAAAGTCACATATACGTCTCCATACCCTTTAATTTAATGTGACCTATCATCTCCTAGATAGATCTTATGAACATCATTAATGTTTTCATGATATGTATCAAACCAATTCCTATTACATGACATATGAATTGAAGCACCATAATCAATAAACCAAGCATTAGCATCATCAATGTATTCTGATAAAGCAGCATCAGAAATAAACAACTTGAGATTTTTGAAATCATCACACTCTGGCACCTTTATCAACAAAATTCCCTGAATGTTTGTTATATTTGGACTCATTAAACTTCCTCCTCCTACAATCTTTGGCATAATGCCCAAACTTGCCACAGTAGTAGCATCCTTCATTCTTCTTCACATTTGTGTTTGTGCTTGGTGGTGCCCTGCCATTATCTGGTCTTGTATGTGGCCTGCCTTCTTTATTTCTCCACCATGGCTTTCCTTTGTAGGGTTGTTTCCCTTTTGCCACCAATGCCAGATCTGAATTGTGAGATCTGCCATTGAGATTCTTTCTGCGCTCCTCCTCTTGCAGAAGAATACCTGTCAATTCATCAAAAGTAGGGGCATTTTCCCTAGCTACAAGACTAGTAATAAACATTTGATATTCATCTAACATGCCATATAATGTGACAGTGACCAGGTCAGTACTAGAAATCTTTTCACCAATATCTCCTAGCTTATCTTTCAAATCTTTGATTCTAGAAAGAAAGTTATTGATATTTTCATTCTCCTCCATCTTAATTGAAAGAAGCTTACTCTTCAAAAATAATACACAGTTTGTGTTCGTCGTCTCATACAAACCTTTAAGTGTATCCCAAGTTTCATGGGATGTTTTGCATTCCCTAATGTGTGGGATGATATTGTCCTTGACGGACATCCTCAAGAGCACCTTCGCTTTAGTCTCTCATCGCTCCCAATCCTGAACTGAGGCTGCCAGGGCTACTGGTTTTGCTTTGTCTCCACATGCAATTGACCAAACATTGTATCCTTCCATCAACGTCTACAAATTAAACTTCCAATTGACATAATTTTCCCCATCTAACTTATTTGATTCATTTATATATGAATTTGCAATGATAATTGCCATTTGTTTGTTTTTTTAAGCACCAAAATGTCTAGTAATACCCAATACTCTAAAACCCCCCAAAACAAAAACTTTGTAACAATTGATGCTTCAAATTATAGATAGCCCAAATAACAATATATAACTTCACCTCTTTATAATGTGATATATAACTTCACCATGAAGAAATAATCGATACTTCAAATTCTAGATAACCCAAATCACAATATATAACTTCACCTCTTTATAATGTGATATATAACTTCACCATGAAGAACATATAATCATATGTCCAATAAACACCTTATCACACACCACCATTTAACCTTAGTTCAAGTATTTTTTCACACCATGAGGCCTTTCCACATTATTATATTTAATTTATGATTTATGTTAATCTTTACACAATACAAAAAACTTTTTCACCAAATATTCCAACATTCAACCATTAAAACAACTTCTCTCATCAAATCGTCCAACATTCACCCATGAAAACCTTTTTTTTTTTTTTACTGAAATTTTCCAGCCATTCGAAAATATGTAAAAATTCCCTTTTACTGAAATTGAAATTTACCAGTGTATACCTTCACGGCCTCTTAAAAAAAAAATTGAATGCCTCAACTCCAATAGCCCCAAGAGTCCACGACTCGCCCTCACAACGGACAGGGAGCAACAAGTACTCTCCTCCAGGCAGATTGGTGGCCCTCTCAAGCAGCCTTTGAACCTCCTTCACGTTCACAACAGACAGAGAGTAGCAAATAATCTCCAAGCAGATTGACGACCAACCTCCTTCACGTTTACAACAGGCAGAAAATAATCACAAATCAGCAGTCACAACTCCCTTTCAGAGATTAGCACATCTCAGAGTGCTCACGGCTCTCACGACTCACTATTTTCTCAACTCACGCCCTCTCTGGATCACACATCCCTCACGGTTTTCTGCTCACACAACCCTCATGGTTTTCTGGGACTGCCCTCTCTGGCTCACACGGCCCTCACAACTTTCTTGGCTCTGATACCAAATCAAAGAACTCACATAGACACAGACAAAGAGACACGAAGAACACACAAAACAACTTGTCTATTGCATTACACTCATGGGTATTTATACAGTGGTGGGATGAGCTCCACCGTTGATTAATTTCCAGATCAATGGTTGGAATTGCTTCTTCCAAACTTTTCTGGTTCTTTCAAGAGTTTACCAAAGTCGATGCAATCGGTGCATTTATTGCAGGCTTATCTCTATCAACTACCGGACTGGTTGTTTAATTAATTTCTAACATATATATGCCCGAGGTCTTTGCATGCTTCGTACCTGCCTTACTCCCATGCTCTGGTTCAACCTAGATCCTTCAATACTATACTATGTATTGTTACTTGATCCTTTGTCATGTCCTTTGTGCTGTGCAAAAGTTCTTCAAGATTTATCAAATGCATTCACCCAATTATTCAAGTTCTTAACAAAGGCTTTGCATGTATTCAAAGCAAAGATTTCATGTCCTCTCCTCTCACTTCTTCTTTAGAAAATAAATTGAAAAACTTCAGAGTGAAATCATTTATAATTTTTAATTGTGAGGAAGCACTCTAATTAGGTTTACAAAAGTAACAGACACACGACTTCATTCAATGAACCTATGACATAACATGTTTATTCACGAGATATTAAATAATACCCTTAATTTTACTAGATATTGAAAAATACATCTCAAAATATTTTTGATGAATCCTCTCCCACTAGATATTATAGCTAGATCCATTTTTCGTTGAATTTTTAATACACCTTTTTATTTCTACCCCCATTACTTGAACTTGACAAAATTCTTATATGCTCACGAATAACAAAAATAACCAAAAAATAAACAAACAATTTCACTGACATCCTAACATAGGGGTATGCCACCAAGTAAGTTAGCCTAGGGTTCAAATGCTTGGTGTTATACTACTTTCAATCCTATTTTCAATCTAATACATGGTCATGCATTCACTAAGGAAGGGGTTTATGTATATTCATTTCCGTTTATAAAACTAGAAACGTGAGCTACCTCAAGTCATAACTTTTTGTCCCTTAGATCTAAGATCTTGTTGACATTTTAAGGAAACATATCTATCTATCTATCAAGCTTGTCTTTGCAATAATATTTAGGCAAGTGATCTACCTAATAACGCTTTCATGTTTTCTTATCGTTTAGACTCAAACACACTCTCATTATGAGTGATGCAAGAGATTTTGATCACAAGTCTCAATTTGACTTGGGGGTATTCTTACTACCCTTTAGATAGAAAGGAGTCTTTTCTTCCTTGTACTTTGTCATTGTATTATGTTTTTTTTGTATATTAAGATTAAGGTTGAGTGTAACATCAAGGAGATTATTTGCATTTGATGGATGAGACCCATCTTTCCAAACATGAGACTTCATTGGTTGGTTGAGCTTAATAAAATTAGGGTAATCATAATCCACTTCCTATGTAATGAAAAAGAGAAAGCATACACATCCCCATAAGGCTATGTGGATGGATCATGTACATGTTGTGTGGTCATATTGGATTTCACATCATTGTAAAAACCTAGAATTCCCAATTCTCCCAATTGAAATCAACCACTCAAAAGGAGCCCCAGATAGTGAAAAATCAAGGTCCGCAGGAGAGCCCCTTGAACTAGTGAACACCTCTACCATAAAATATGGGATCAAGCTATGGGATTTTATGAATGCATAGAAATGACTTGCAACAAAGTAAACCATACAAAATTAAAGATAAACACTACATACATAAATATCGACTAAAAGGGGGCTTAGGAAAACTAATACATATAGAGGAATACAACATAGGGGCTCTATTTCTCAATATCATTTTCCATATGAAGGATTTAGATGATCTTAGCAAAGGGTGAAGGTACGACCTCAAAATTGATTTTTTCTTTAAAAAGAGAGTTTCACCATTGTTGATTACACATTGATTTCTTTCCCAACGATCCATTGCCTAATACCTATAAACTATCCCTACCCCATGCACCCCCTCCCCCCAATATGAAAAAATATATTGACTTGATTTTTCACAATTTTAAACACCCCTTTATAAATGAATGTGATAAGATATTGACCAACAAGTAAATCCCATATAACCTTCTTTATTTCTTTAATCCTTAAAACATTTATTCTCTCAAAAAATTATATATATAGATTTAAATATACATCAAATGGACAAGGCCATTCAAATAACTATGATTCTATAACTCATGGGCTATACATGGACCAAACCACAACATATATATTTCCTATTGTATATTTTGTAAAAAAGGTATAAGCATTGAATTCCAAGGTTTGTCAAAACTAGGGATTTAGGTCTTATTCATAATTGTCACTACTAGATCTCGATGTGGATTTTATATGTTTAAAACCCCTCATTGGTTTTTGGTTTTGTGATTTCCAAGAGGACAATAATTTATACCTCTCTGTCTTTTGTTGTTACTGCTAGATCTCGATGTTGTATGTTTAAAACCCCTCATTGGTTTTTGGTTTTATGATTTCCGAGAGGACAATAATTATACCTCTATGTCACTCCATGGTGGTGGCCTTATGTTCTTTCCCCTCACACAAGACATTATCTTATAGTTTTCTTATTTATCCATGCACAAATATAAAGCTTGATATGTTCATACATTAATACAAAGACTCATTAGTGGGAACCCGTGAGAACCTTCATAAATCAAGTATTTACCGGGAAGAAGAAGGTGTTGCACATGGACGGGGAAGAGCCAATAATAGCATCCTAGGTGATGATGATCGGTAACTCCCCCTCGTATGTGGGTTAGAGCATGAATAGAATCAGGTAACCACTGTGAGATCTTAAAAATAAAATAAAATCCATATTCCTATGCATCGCTATGGGTGTGATCTTGCTAGGCTGTTGGTTCAACGTCTTGTATACGATGTGTAATCTGATATCGTTGAAGACTCATATTGGCGGGCTTAATGGTTAAGAACATGTCTTTCCTTTTAAGAGGTTACACATTCAAATCCAGAGGGGGTAGGGTACGCATATCTCCGTAAACTTTACTAATCAAATCGTTGAACGGAGAGGTTCTCATACATGAATTAGGTGTCTGGCTTAACCGTAACCTTAAAAATAAATTATTATTATTATTATATATAGTCTCATGCAAACAATAATCACTATGACATTGATTTACGTTTTTAACTCAAAAAAAAACTTAGGAGTACATAGAGTAATCTTGAAAAGTCACAAGGTCATCCTTTGCGGTGATTCCATTTTCACCATTGAATTTAGGCAACTTCCTTTTTAACATGTTGGTGGTACATATTTTTATATTAATTGAAATATAAGAAGCACTTTTATGAAAAAAAAAAATGTGTATCAAACTTGAAATGAGGAAGACAATAATCTTGAACACAAGTGTTGACCAAGTTTACAACCTTTGCATTGCATGAGCCACAAATTTTGATGGATGGTCTACCCTCGATAATATATCTCTAAATAAATCCTACATCAAAAGAATAGGTCATTATCAATAGTGTAGAAAGATGGGAATTTGAGAATATTTTAAAATTTAAATAATGGCTTAACATCATATAAACTCGCACTAGATAAAGCCTTAAAAATGATTCAACTAATCACTAAATCAAAGCTTAAGCTTAATCGTAAATTGCTAAACTCATGTAAATCTTATAACTTCTAAATGAACATAACATTTGAATTTTAAATTGAATTTGAGGTGTTAATTATTAATAATAATGAAAATTAAAAAAATTGACACCACCATATATCATACCCTACCCTATTATTTGCCTAAATCATCAACATATGCTCTAGATATATTGTTCCTCGACACCTTCATAAAGCTATTGGTTATCCATGAAATATATAACCCTTAATAGGAAAGTTGACGTGGTAAAGAAAAATCTCTTAAACATTTTAGTATTTTACTTTCCTATTTGCAAATTCATCTAAATCATTTTCTAGTCCATTGCTCATTTAGATTTGAAAACTTGTTGGTTTATTATACAATTAGAATTGCTACTTTATGATAAAGAAAATGCTCCTTAAGTTTCAGTACCTATCCAAATTTTGTTTTCTTTTCATTGCAATTTCATCTTCAACCATAGTTAGTTTTATTTTCAATTTCCATTTAAGTTCCTGCACAACACATGTGCACACAAATCAAACTCTATGTATGACCCATTGAAACTCATAACTACGTCAACCACCGTGATATATTTGAATTAACATACATCTAACTTCAACTTTGAGTTCAGCCTCATCTTGCACACATGACAGGGAGAGAAAGTGACTTGCAAACTCAAACCCATAATGATTAATCACATCAAAAAATTGGATATCACCACACTCTCTATTATTTATTCACATTGGTTATACTTTTGAGTCCCATTAACAAAATTGTGGTCACCTGTTACACATTAAAACAATTATCTTATCTACTACATATTCAATTATATCAATTTTGATTTTTGAAGGATGTTGTCTCATGTGCTCCCTCTATCCCTCTATTATATAGGTTCTTTATGAATTTGGTTGTACTTTTGAATCTTATTGACTAAGTTTGTGGTCACGTATTGGTCATTAATAAAATTTTTGAAGGATGTTGTCTCATGTGCTCCCTCTATCCCTCTATTATATAGGTTCTTTATGAATTTGGTTGTACTTTTGAATCTTATTGACTAAGTTTGTGGTCACGTATTGGTCATTAATAAAATTATCTTATCAAATTATCTGATTTGATCTATTATGTATCTAATTAATTAGATGAATTTTGATTTCTCATAGATGTGGTCTCAAGTGCCCCATCTATTTTATAGGCTCTTTGCAATTTGATTTCTAGACTCTATTTTAGACCATAATTTTGTCTATTGTTTTGTTTATGTTCCTTGCATTTAGAAGGACATCAAACACTTATTACTTTTTCCATTAAAAAATTCACAATTGGTTGGATATGTCATGTCTCTTTCAGTCCTATTAGCTAGTTTTGATTACTATGGGATATCATTAAAATCTATCTAAGATAAAAAATAATCTTTAATAAAGCATAATATATACCCAATTTAAATTAAAATTTACAAAGTAATGCATCCTAACCCAATCAAAGGTTATTAGCAACACAATCGCATGCAAAACAAGACATTTTAAAAATAAATGACCTTTCTCATGCATGTGGAAAAAATCTCCTAGGTTCACCATAATTCACAAGAGAAAACTTTTCCTAAGTCTTTTGGTACCCTAAATATTGTGAATAAGGACATTAATACAACGACAACATAAGATCTATTGCAAAAACAATTAATCACTGACAATATCAACCAACACCTATTTATACATTTAGCAAAGGCTTCTACTATTCAAGATTGGTTGGACATGCATTTTTATCGATGACTTCATCATTGTCCTTATTTATAATCTCACCAATTTCTTATATTTAGTGCCAGACCAAGCATTGGGTAGGAATCATAACTCCACAAGATGATTATTCCATTAACATGAAGCTCAATAAATACACAAAGATGCAACCATTAGTCTTCTCCAATGTATGACTCTTCCTATCACCTATGATGTTTCATATGTACATTACTGTTACAAGTAACACAACCACAAAGGACTACATGTCCAACATTCCCCCCCTTAATCCAAAGGGGCGTGTGAGAGTACACGCATCATTCTGAACTTCTCAAATTTTTCTCTTCCAAGCGCTTTAGTGAAGATGTCTGCAATTTGATCATTTGTGGAACAATGTCTTAAATGAAGAGTCTTGGCCTCTACATGATATCGAATCAGGTGATACTTTGTGTTGATGTGCTTGATTCGATCACAAAGTCTAGAATTCTTGGTCAACTTGATTGCAAAAGTATTGTCAACTAGAAGATGAGTAGAATTCAGTTGTTTCTCCTGCAAATCTTCAAGTATTTTCCTGAGCCACACAATCTCCTTTGTTGCTTCTACAATTGCTACATATTCTACCTCTGTTGTGGAATCTGCCAGAACTGATTGTTTACGTGAAGGAGACAATTGTTGATTCAATAATCACGAGATAGCCTCAAGTTGATACTCTATTTTACTTATCCCCATAAAAGTCCGAATCAAAATATCTTATCAGGTTGGAGTCATCCACCTTAGAGTACCCGAGTCCAAAATCTTGAGTTCCTTTCAAGTATTTCAGAACTCTTTTTGCAGCAGACCAATGTCCTTCTCAAGGCTTTCACATGAATCTGGAAAGGATCCCAACAACAAATGAGATGTTTGGTCTGGTGGTAGTAGGATAGATAAGACTTCCCACAAGCTGTCTATACTTGATTGCATCCTCAAATTCATTCCCTTCTTTTGATGTGAGTTTCAAATTTCATTCCATTGGAGTAGAAACATGATTTCACTTGGCCATGCTAAACTTGTTCAACAATTCTCCAATGTACTTATTCTAGGAGATGAATATGTACTTTGAATTTTATATCATTTAAATTCCCAAATAGTAGTGAAGATGTCCCAAATTTGTCATCTCGAAGCCTTTCTTCAACTCTTTATTTATGGATGCAATGTAGTCCTCATTGTTCCTTGTTATGAACTGATCATCTACATATACTACAAGATATACAACATTTTTTCCAACTTTCTTGACAAACAAAGTTGCATCGTCAAGATTGAAATGCTTGAAATTTAATTTCAGAAGATGCTCGATTAAATTTTCATTACCATGCTCATGGTGCTTATTTCAAGCCATATAAGGATTTGATGAGCTTGCATACCTTATGTTCTTGTCCCTTCACAACAAATCCTTCCAGTTGAGACATGAACACATTCTCTTTCAAGTCTCCATTCAAGAAGACAATATTCACATCCATTTGATGAATTTTCCATCCATTTTGTGCTACCATGGAAAATAGAGAGAGGATGGTAGCCCATTTTGTTGTGGGGGAAAAATTATCCTCATAATCAACACCTTATTTTTGTGCAAATCCTTTTGCCACGAGCCTTGCTTTGTGCTTTTCAAGTGAGCCATCTGATCTGTACTTGTTCTTGAATACCCACTTGCATCCAATCGGTTTGATTCCATATAGAGGGTCCAACAACTTCCATGTCCCATTATTGACGAGAGCATCATATTCCTTATGCATGGCTTCTTTCCATTCTTCATGATAATCATCTTCTTTAAAGGAAGTTGGTACAATGTTAGTTGATAAATTAAACTCAAAATCATATGAAACATCCATATCATCTACATCACCCGAGTTTGAATTATCTACATTACCTCCATCTTGTTTTGAGGACATTCTAGTTCCTGTCTTTCCAACCTCATCGGGATGAACACTTTCAAGTGTTTTAGTGAGCCATTTTGGTGGAACTTTCTGAGATGGTCCAGGTTTCTTGACTGATTGAGATGGTGTTGAGTTCTCATCAAGCCTCAACTTTTCAATCCTCTCAATCACATCATCTAAATGAGCTTAAGGTTCTGATGAAGTAGTAGGAACTTCTTCATGAGGGGAAGGTGGTGCTTCAAAAGAAGATTCCATAGATTGATCCAAGATAGGGACCCCCCCTTCAAGATGTGGAATCTCATCATCATCAAATTCATGATGTCTTTACATGAGTGAATCTGTCTAGATGATCATGCTGCCTCTCAACAATTTCATCTTTATTGGTGGATTCAAGAAAGATCACATCTTTGGAAAGGATGAAATTCTTTTTTTTCTCATCATAAATACGATACCCCTTGGTGGTATTTGAGCACCCCAAGAATATGCACTTCCAACTCCTTGTATCAAGCTTTCTTCTTTGTTCCTTAGTAATCAAGGCATATCAAGTGGAACCAAAGACCCTAAAATGCCTCATTGAAGGAATGTGGCCATACCACATTTCATAAGGAGTCTTGTTTTTAATGGCATGAGATGGACACCTATTTTTGACATAAAATGCACATAGAATTGCATCAACCCAAAACATCAATTTAACATTCTTGAAAACATCATGGAATGAACCATATTTAGGAGTGCCCCGTTCATTCATTTAGCTACACTGCTTTGTTGAGGATTGTATAGAACTGTAGTTTGATGTTTGATCCCATGTTGGCCAAGGTAACTGTTATCCCGTACCTTAGGTATAACTAAGGAGATCACATCTCGAGGCCCATAGGTCCTAGACATGGAGTACCGAGAGGAAAACGACTTGAGCATGGCCCCAGAGGGACCCTCTTTTCTTCAGTGTAGTCCATTCATCATCAACAACAATATCCATCTGCACCAACCTGGTCCTAGAGTGGCGGTGAGTCTTGCTCCATGAGGTAATGAGTCTAGGTATCATGGTATGTATCACTCTGATTTTTGAAGCACTTGAATATGTTATGTCAAATCCTTCTTCGTTTCATGATTTTTTCTTGGAAATTATACTCTTTGCCTTTTTTATACTTGGAAGGGTAACACAGTGCCCTAGTAAGTTGGTTTCCCTTTAGGATGGTTTGCCACTGGGTGGGTCTATGAAAAGTCATCATTTTTTCCCTCCATACTTACCATTTTCCATCTTTATTCCTTCCATCTCCACTATCCTTGTCTGAGCATTGGGATTGGCCACATTAGGAAGGGTTGTACCTTTCCTTGTAGGAAGAAGGGGCTAAAGGCCCATAGGGTAAAAGTAGCTAGCAAGAGTTAAAATCCAATGTTGAAACCTTTGAGATACTTAACCTAGGGATTCCTTAGAAAGTAGTGAAAAAATTCTCAGTAAGAAAAGGGAACCCATAAGATACATAAACACTCAAGGTACTAGTTGATGGATATGAGGTTTCATCATGAGCCAACCTATTATGACCATGGATATGTAGACACTACCACCTATCTAGTCACCAAACTAGGGTAGTGGCTCTTGGTGGCATAACCAAGAGAAAGAGGGTCTCATCATGAGCCAAACTTCTCATTTCCATGAAATGTTTGTGGATAACACTGTCACCTCTGGTCATCAAGCCAGGACAGTGGCCCTCAAATTTTCCCTTGAAGAAACAAAGAAAAATATCAAAAGAACTAAAGCTAAGAATAAAAGGAAATGAATGGGCTAGGAAACAATTGCATTTATGATAAGGTGTAGCTCGCCCTCTACAAAGGCACCCACAAGTAAGACTTACATTTCCCTATTATTACTGCACCCCATGCCACCTCATACACTTACATGACTTGGATTGGTTCCCACTTGGGAAACACCCTGTTAGTGCCCTATAATGATAGGAGATTTGATGATTCAAATACTATTTGTGGGACTCATGATGAAGTTCTTGGCTTGCTGGTCTTGTTATCTCCTGAAATAAATTTTTCAATTTATTGTCATTAAGTGATAGGATGGTCATTAGATGAAAGATTTTTTGTTATTCTTGAGTTAAGTATCTTTAATATGAGTTTTAGACTTGTATTTTCAAGAAATGATGAGTTTGTACTTTTATTAGAAAAATCCAAAATTTCACTTTCGACAGCTAAGGGCTATTTTTCAAAGCATTCAAAGCTGTCGAAAGCTGTCACTTTCGATAGCTAAAAAAACATGTGCGAGGTGCTCTAAGCTGTCGAAATGCATAATTTGTCCAACGGTTGGCCTGTCCCATTGGACTCTCAAACCGTCGATAGTACACACACCATCATCATCTCAAGTGCTGCCGAAATTGACTGGAATCAGATCATGATACGATCTGGGCAAGTGATGTATGTCTGATATGATTATTTGGTGAGATATATTAAACCCTAATCTATTAGATCTGAGTTCCCTGCTGCCAAATAAGATCACCAGAAGCTCACATCATTCATTTTTTTACCTAATCTATCACGTGGTTTTCTGTCCTAGTCGAATGATGCAATCATCATTATGATTTGACTTCATTCTTTATTAAGGGTTTATTTTAAAAGATTGTCATTTAAATCTTTTCCCCATGTCACACATTCTTAATTTCCTCGAGTGTCAATTTGTCTTATATCAACGCCACTGTGTCTCCCCAAGACCGATTTTATTTCATTGCAGGTGTTGACAATTGGTTTTGCAGATGAAGAAGGGAGGGGCTCTGCCTAGGAAAGAGATTAATGATATAACATATCTGGAATCTCACCCTGAGATTTCCCAGATGTTCAGAGATGCTGGATGCTACAGGTACTGTGAAAAACTACAAGGTTTTCACCAAGGAGTGGCTGAGGCATTTGCCTTAACCTTTGATGGATCCAAGGACAAAGTGGGGACAACTGAGTTACATGTTAATGAAGCCATTGTTGCAGCAACAACAGAGATACCTAGGATTGGTGAAATATGGTTTAAAACAACCACTACTAAAGACATCGAGTTCAGGTCTTATCTCAAGCATGAACACAAATGTATTATTTGGAAGAAATATATCCCTAGATCTTACTTGGAGGAAAAGTGGCAACACTTTCTCAAAGCAATCCAGGTATATATTACATGTGAAGGCCGATATGGTAGAGTAATGTTCTACCATTTCAAACTCATGAACCATTTCATAGGTAGATGTCCTTTGAATCTTCCCTTGTACCTTCATAGAAGTTTGACAAAAATGACACACCAAGTCTAGGACAAACCTAGCAAGGTGTAGGGTAGAATTTTCCATCATAGCCTTATCAAACTCATAGTGCTTGAAGAATTGTAGAGGAGGGATAAGAATTGGGAGCATCTTCTTTTCTGGGGTGAATTTGAACCATAACCCCAACCTAAGGACAAAAAGAAGACTTCATCCACTAAATATTCAACACCACAGAGTAGTAAAAGGAAAAGAAGAGCCATTTCCCCAGTAATTGCAGAGGAGCCAACCTCTTCTTCTAAGTCCAAGAGAGCCAAAAAGATGCTTTATTTCAACCAAGCTACAGAAGGGAAAACTAGTTCCTCTGGATAAAATGTATTGAATCTACCTTATACAGATTCATAGGAGGAGGTAGAACTTATAGAAGAAGAGATGCCTGAGCAAGCACCTCCTGAAGAAACAACACTTGGAGTCCAAATTTTTGAGCATGAAGCCCCTAATTTTCAAACTCTTTAAGAAGCACCTTTCTCACCTAAAGCTCAAGATCTGGAGGTCCCTGGAGCATCAATAAGAAAACACAGTAAGTCAACATCAAAGAAGATAAAAAATCTTGAAGAAGAAGTCATGGAGCTTAAGTTACTGGAAAAGGTGGTCAAATACCAAAATGAGACCATCACGAGGACATCATCAGAGTTAAGAGACTGTTTTCAAAGACTAGCTAAAATGCATGTTAAATTGGAAAAGAAGAACAAAAGGCTGCTTAAAGAAAACAAGAAGTTGTAGAAGGTAGCTAGATGTTTGAAGGTGAAAATAAGGCTCAAAGATGCGAAGCCTATAGCTCATCCAGGCCTAGCGAATTTAGCAGAGACTGCAGAGAACTTGAATGATTAACCTTGAAGTTCAAAAGACTGAAGGATTTTCAATTTTGAAGCTTTGATGAAGATTTTCAAACCCTGTGGTTTCAGAAGCTTGTGCGGGTTTTCAAAAGGCACTGTTAGTTGCTGAAAGCTCCGTTTTCGACAACTTACCCCCACGATTTTACGCTTCTAAGCCACCGAAAGTGCAGGAACTGGAAGAATACTAATTTTTGCTCAGATCGAGGATTTTGTTTCCAGATCATGTGGGAATAATTCTCAAGGAAATATAAGAATTAAAGGGATACAGATTATCATCCCTTTCCAATTTTTGAGGTAGGTGATAAGGCAAGAAGACTAGGTGGATTTTCTATTTTTGGCCAAAATTGCTCAGCTGTCAAAGAAGGAATTTGAAAGTGTTCTACTGTCTTATGAAGACTACTAAGGATATCAAATATTGCTGAAGACTTGGTTGATAAGGGTTTGACCCTTAAATCAGGACTAGATCCTACACATCATATTATTTTGATCTTGTTTTATTTTTAGTATATCAGATCTAGTTTTATAGGATTTTGAACTTGTTTGTAAAGGCTATAAAGCCTATGATTTTAAGAAAGAAAGGGGTTCGACTTGGGGGGACTTGAATAGAAATATGGCATGGAAATGTCATCACCTACCGTAAAAATGCTCAAAGGCTGTAAGCGACTGCAATGGATGAATACAAAGATACTTTATTTCGAGATTCTTGTGTCGTTTTTTCTGTGGTGAAGTTTTCTTGATGTAAATTGTCATTCTCTTGTTTCTCATATTGTTTTTCTTTTCTCATTTCTTATAATAAGAGTATGCTTAGGATTTGTCTTGACACCCTGATTTGGCTTACAAACAATGTTTATGTTTTCTTCCGAAGATTGAATGCATAATTCGGATAAGCTTTGCTTTGCATTTGAAATGATCCCTGATCTTTTCCTCTCTCCATATCACAAATTATAAGGATCCACTGATGTGACTGTCTTGCCTGGTTACATATGTCTCTGTTATTTATTTATCAAATCGTCTTTAATCTTTGACTACATTTTTCTCAATGGTCCTTTTTTATGTCTCAACCAAACCAATTAAAAAATCCATAAACAAACCCATGTTCTGCATAACTAGCCTAATATCCTATTCCAAACAAATCTAAATTTGACAGAGAGATCCCTCTATGAGTCTTGGAGGGATAGATCCCTGACTCCAACTGGTTTGATGTTACCTCTGTGACTGCCTCCACAACCTTGGGCAAATTACAGAGCATTAACATAGTGGCGACTCCATTGGGGAACCTTCTCCAATAGTGCACTTCAAGTTCCAGATATGATCACTGATGGTGGACAGTGACCATACACAAGAAGGCTGAAATATTTCACCTGGCGACTCCAATTATATCCAGACAGTGCCACCCAAAGATTGCACTGGAGGAAGAACCTGAAATATGACCAAGAAATCTGGAAATATGAGGTATTCAAACTCAAATTGTATCCAAGACATCGTTGGATTTATCTATAATTGTATTCTCTCCTATTATAATCTCATTCAAGAATTAATTGCTGAAGCTCATGATGATCATGTTCAAGCTGAAGAACCTCAAAGGATTCAACCTTTACCTATAGCTCTGGTATACACTCCCATATCTGTAGATAGCCCAGTAAGACACAAATCTCATGCTTCATCTCCTACCATTGTTGAAATTCTAGCTAACCATAAGCCCCTTGCTTTACCTCCTATATCTATAAAGATACCAGATAGATACACGCCCCTAGGTTTGCCTCCTATTCTCCATGACTTCCGTACCAATTATAACAATAATCTTCCTAGGTTTGATGGAGAGAATGCCAATACCACTGTTGAAAAACGCATCCAGAGGTTTGAATATTTCCTTGACCTTTATGAGGTTGAAGATGACAATGTCTATATCAGGATGTTTTCCCTGTCTTTGCAAGGTAAAGTTAAAAATTGGCTTAAAAACCTTCCAGCTGCAAGAATCGACAATTTTTGTCAATTTGTACAAGTTTTCCTAGATCGATGGGTGATCATGAGAAATGTCTTTCTCATCCTAGAAGAGTATGACCATTTGAAAATAAATCCAGGGGAGACAGTACATCAGTTTTCAGTAAGGTTCAATAAGGTATATCATGCGATGCCTGCTGATATAAGGCCACCCCCAGGATCAACTCACTTGCATTTCCTAGATGCCTTCGATCCTGAGATGGAATTTCAACTAAGAGAAAGAAACACTGCCACCCTTGAAGAAATGCAAAAGATTGCAGTTGATGTGGAAGCTAACTTGTTGAACAAAAAGGCTAAATTAGAAGCATTGATGAAAGACAAAATAGAAAAAGAACAATCAATATCTTTAGAAGTGAAATTAGATATTCTGTCTAACACATTCAATAAAGTAATGCATAATATTAGTAGCAGAGAGGAACTTGTTGTTCAAAGACCTTATGTTCCATTAATGACAGAAAGGGAAAGGATCAATGTCCCCAAACACCTTGCAGCCCAACCTCAACATTTTGATCCACCCAATGATTACTTCATGTAATCAATCCACGACATAGCCAAAGATGAAGTTCAAAATCAGACGGTGATGAGAAAACCTCTTGAGATGATGTGCATGTTCGATGACCTTGCATATGCAAATGATTTTCCTGAATATGATCATCAGGGTGATGCTTATGTTTTTGATTTTGATGATGACTGCTCAGAGAAACCAACACTATATTCGTGGGAAGAAGAAGTCCAATTATCACATTACCAAGATATCAATCAAACTCTGGATACTAATCAATATTGCAAGGAACAAAATGCAGAAAATTTTCAAGAAAGTGAAAACTACCTTCCCTTATGTTTTGCCTCTCTCACGAGAAAACATTACAAGCATATTGTACATAGAAAGGAAGAGGAATGTTCTAATGCATCAGTTGAGGAGAACAAGAGAGATATAGAAGCTGATCCAGAGGTGTATCCCTTGAGCCTCTTTGAAGGTCAAACCTCAGATGAAATCATGAAGCCTGAGAAAGGTGATGAGCTAATCCATTTTGATTCACTGCCTCTATGCTTTAATTCGTTTCAAATTTTGAGAGGGAATCTTGGTCAGATTCTGGTTGAAAGTCACAATGTAAGCCATGAAGTACTGGTAGAGACAATGCCACCATCACCTAAATCATTATACGACCCAATAACTGATATTCCAGAGGGTTTGTGTTCCCAAAATCATTTTCCATTTACTCGTAATGTCTTCAAGGACTGTTACGATATGGATATGATCAGACAATCAACCCCAATGTCCTGTTCAACAGAAGTGTTAGAAAAAAACTCATCAGATCAAACAAAAGCATGTTACGAGTCATTTGAAGACATAGAGAGCACATGTGTGGCACCCGGTCATAATATTGAATTGACTGATTCAGAATGCCAAGAAGTAGGTCAAGTCAATATTGATCCTATAGGTGTCTATATGGATTTTTTTTTCATCTCAGAACAACCATACTTTTCCAGCATTTTTGTCGCTTTGCCAATTTATCAAGCTCCCCATGATGATGATCAGGCTCACAATCATTTTCAGATACCCTTAACAATCCTATTGCTAAATCGGGTGAAAAACATTGAAAGGGCCAAGGTACCATATCCAACTTTTGACTGGTTATACTGGATATTTCATATTGATTAAGATCAAGCATTCTCAGTTTAGAATAAGATGTATGTATATAAATAAGACCACCAGATCATCATTTATATCATATTTACCGTATGCAAATAATCTTGCTGGGAAAGTACATGGTTTATTTTGTTTTTTGTTTTACTTCAAAGACTCAGTCAAGGTCAGAATGGATAATCAACTGATTTCCAGTCAATCAGGTGCAAGACGGATCAAGATACAGGTTGTGGGATCAACCCAATGGATAAGGCACTAATTTATGAATCCATAGATATGAGATTATTGACACCTCTTCATGAGATACCATCCCCAGTTGGAGCCTATGTTAGTGTCCTATAACGATAGGAGATTTGATGATTCAAATATTATTTGTGGGTCTCATGATGAAGTTCCCGTCTTGCTGGTCTTGTTATCTCCTGAAATAAATTTTCCAATTTATTGTCATTAGGTGATAGGATGGTCATTAGATGAAAGATTTTTTGTTATTCTTGAGTTAAGTGTCTTTAAGATGAGTTTTAGACTTGTTTTTTCAAGAAGTGATGAGTCTGTACTTTTATTAGAAAAAATCCAAAATTTCACTTTCGACAACTAAGGAACATTTTGAAAGCATTCTAAGCTATCGAAAGCTGTCACTTTCGGTAGCTAAAACAACATGTGCGAGGCGCTCTAAGCTGCTAAAATGAATTTTTTTTCCAACGGTTGGCCTGTCCCATTGGACTCTCAAACCGTCGGTAGTACACACGCCATCATCATATGAAGTGCTGCCGAAATTGACTGGAATCAGATCATGATACGATCTGGGCAAGTGATGTATGTCTGATATGATTATTTGGTGAGAACTATTAAACCTTAATCTAGTAGATCTGAGTTCCCTACTGCCAAATAAGATCACCATAAGCTCACATCATTCATTTTTTACCTAATATATCATGTGGTTTTTTGTCCTGGTCAAATGATGCAATCATCATTGTGATTTGAGTTTCATTCTTTATTAAGGGTTTGTTTTTAAAGATTGTCATTTAAATCTTTTCCCCATATCACACATTCTTCCTTTGCTCGAGCGTCAATTTGTATTTTATCAATGCCACTGTGTCTCTCCAAGCCCAATTTTATTTCATTGCAACTGTTGACAATTGGTTTCACTGATGAACAAGGGAGGGGCTCTGCTCAGGAAAGAGCTTAATGATATAACATATCTGGAATCTCACCCTGAGATTTGCCATATGTTCAGAGATGCTGGATGCTACAGGTACTGTGAAAAACTACAAGGTTTTCACCAAGGAGTGGCTGAGGCATTTTCCTTAACCTTTGATGGAGCCAAGGCCAAAGTGGGAACAGTTGAGTTACATGTTAATGAAGCCATTGTTGTAGCAGCAACAAAGATACCTAGGACTGGTGAAATATGGTTTAAAACAACCACTACTAAAGACATCGAGTTCAGGTCTTATCTCAAGCCTGAACACAAATGTATTATTTGGAAGAAATATATCCCTAGATCCTAATTGGAGGAAAAGTGGCAACACTTTCTCAAATAAATCCAGTTATATATTGCATGTAAAGGCCGATATGGTAGAGTAATGTTCTACCATTTCAAACTCATGAACCATTTCATAGGTAGATGTCCTTTGAATCTGCTCTTCTACCTTCATAGAAGTTTGACAAAAATGACACACCAATTCCAGGCCAAACCTAGCAAGGTGCAGGGTAGGATTTTCCATCATAGCCTTATCAAACTCATAGTGCTTGAAGAATTGTAGAGGAGGGATAAGAATTGGGAGCATCTTCTTTTATGGGGTGAATTTGAACCAGAACCCCAACCTAAGGACAAAAAGAACATTTCATACACTAAATATTCAACACCACAGAGTAGTAAAAGGAAAAGAAGAGCCATTTCCCCAGTAATTTCAGAGGAGCCATCCTCTTCTTCTAAGTCCAAGAGAGCCAAAAAGATGCTTGATTTCAGCCAAGCTACATAAGGGAAAACTAGTGCCTCTGGTAAAAATGTCTTGAATCTGCCTTATACAGATTCAGAGGAGGAGGTAGAGATTATAGAAGAAGAGATGCCTAAGCAATCACCACCTGAAGAAACAACACCTGGATTTCAAAGTTCTCAGCATGAAGCCCCTGATTTTCAAACTCCCGAAGAATCACCTTTCTCACCTGAAGCTCAAGATCTGGGGGTCCCTGGAGCATCAATAAGAAAACACAGTAAGTCAGCATCAAAGAAGATCAAAAATCTTGAAGAAGAAGTCATGGAGCTTAAGTTACTGGAAAAGGTGGTCAAATCCCAAAATGAGACCATCACGAGGACATCATCAGAGGTAAGAGACTGTTTTCAAAGACTAGCTAAAATGCATGTTAAATTGGAAAAGAAGAACAAAAGGATGCTTAAAGAAAACAAGAAGTTGCAAAAGGTAGCAAGATGTTTGAAGGTGAAACTAAGGCTCAAATATGTGAAGCCTATAGCTCATCCGGGCCTGAAGAATTTAGCAAAGGCTGCAGAGAACTTGAATGATTAACCTTGAAGTTCGAAAGACTGAAGGATTTTTAATTTTGAAGTTTTGATGAAGATTTTCAAGGCCTGTGGTTTCAACAACGTGCACGGGTTTTCAAAAGGCGCTATTAGCCATCGAAAGCTCTGCTTTCGACAACATACCCCAACGATTTTGCGCTTCTAAGCCACCGAAAGCGAAGGAACTGGCAAAATACTCATTTTTGCTCAGATTGAGGATTTTTGTTTCCAGATCATGTGGGAATAGGTTTTAAGGAAAGATAAGAATTAAAGGGATATAGATCATCATCCCTTTCTAGTTTTTGAGGCAGATGATAAGGAAACAAGACTAAGTGGCTTTTCTATTTTTGGCCAAAATTGCTCAGCTGTCAAAGAAGGAATTCAAAAGTGTTCTACTATCTTATGAAGACTACCGAGGATATCAAATATTTCCGAAGACTTGGTTGATAAGGGTTTGACCCTTAAATCAGAACTAGATCCTACACATCATATTATTTTGATCTTGTTTTATTTTTAGTATATTAGATCCAGTTTTACAAGATTTTGAACTTGTTTGTAAAGGCTATAAATCCTATGACTTTAATAAAGAAAGGGGTTAGACTTGGGGGGACCTGAATAGAAAGATGGCATGCAAATTTCATCACGTACTGTAGAAATGCTCAAAGGCTGTAAGTGACTGTAATGGATGAGTACAAAGACACTTTATTTCCAGATTTTGGTATCATTTTTTCTGTGGTGAAGTTTTCTTGATGTAAATTGTCATTCTCTTGTTTCTCATATTATTTTTCTTTTCTCATTGCTTATAAGAAGAGTATGCTCAGGATTTTTCTTGGACACCCTGATCTCGCTTAAAAACAATGTTTATGTTTTCTTCCGAAGATTGAATGCATAATTTAGATAAGCTCTGCTCTGCATTTGAAATGATCCCTGATATTTTCCTCTCTCCATCTCACAAATTATATCCACTAATGTGTCTGTCTTGCCTGGTTACATATGTATCTGTTATTTATTTATCAAATCTTCTTTAATCTTTGACTCCATTTTTCCCAATGGTCCTTTTTTATGTCTCAACCAAACCAATTAAAAAATCCATAAACAAACCCATGTTCTGCATAACTAGCCTAGTATCCTATTCCAAACAAATCTAAATTTGACAGAGATATCCCTCTTTGAGTCTTGGAGGGCTAGATCCCTGACTCCAAGTGGTTTGATCTTACCTCTGTGACTGCCTCCATAGACTTGGGCAAATTACAGAGCGTTAACACACCCCAAACTTAAGGGAGGTTAGCTCAATAGGACACTCTGAGACCTTTTCAAAAACCTAACTTATCAAATTGCATAATGTCTTTGAGAAATTTTCTGGGTTAAGGGGGGTTTGATGCACATGTTTGGGTAATTTAATTATTGGATGTGATATACATGCTATGATCCCCATGACCTATCAACCCTTGGAGGGTTTACTTGTTGTTGTTGCAGGACTTTGCCTGATGGACAAGTACACGTGAGGGAATGATTAGATCGAACCTTCATGGGGGGCTTAAAGCCCAAAGATGGATGCTATAACCCCAGCTAGGGGTAAGAAGATGTTTAATATTTACATCAGAAAGAAAAAATGACGTTTCCTTTGGAGGCACCTTGGCAAACCTAGACCCAGGGGGATATTTATCTTCAATATGTATGTTGGCCCTTGAAGGCCCAGGACATCACCATCATGACTCTGGATGTCATCCAGAGCTAGGGTTTTCATTTTGGAGGTATTTGTGAGCTTGGTGGCATGTGTGGGCATCATCTGGGGTCTCTAGAGCCCAAGTGTTCTACATTCTAAGCCCAACATTCCACATTATGGCCTCAACGTCACCCTAGAAGGGCATGACATCACCCTTGGATATGTTTTTAGATGTTAATTAATTTTTATTGTGTCAAAATTGGATTTTAATGTATAATGGCTAGGTCGACCTTAATTTTGACCTAAAATTAATTAAGGGTCAAAGTTTTGTATAAATAGAGATAAAGTACTCTCATTTTATCATAAAAACTCTCACTTGGAGAGAAGTGGACTGAAATTTGTGCCCTACTTAGGGTTTATTGGCTGAAATTGTGATGCACACCTCTCTTGGAGTCTTCTACTTGCAACTTGGATCAATTTTTGTGAATTCATTTGGTAATCTAGTGTTTTTATGCATGCTTATTCTTGGTGAAGTAATTAAATTTGCTTTTTGTCATTACTTTTGAATGGTTATGGTAAATTTTCTTGCTCATGATAAAGATTATGAAATTGCATGCTTGATAAAATCTAGAAGTGAAGAACTTAAGTTACTACTTCTTCACTTTGTATTTGCTAGACTTTGCCTAATTGGTTTATATTGTCAAGCCTCTAAAGCTCTAAAGTGCTAACACTTTAGAGGTCTTGATTAATTGAGGTTGCATCTAAATATTTCTTTCAATTATCTAAGATGGAGGAAAACTACTAGGGCTTAGAAATGACTACTCTCTAGTAGTTCACCTCCCCAAAGATTGAATCCTAAGAAGACTTAAGTTACCACTCTTCTAAGATTCATCCTTTATTTGGATACACATAATTATTTTGTTGCTTACTCCAAATGAATGTTGTTGAACTTTTGAATCCATAACCCTTTAAAGGCACTAGTCCTTACACTCCTTTTGTTGAGAGATCAAACCAACACTCAAACCTTGAACCTTCTAGCTTTCACTAACTAAAACTAACACTAAAATAGCCTAGACAACTAACTTACTTGCTGCTGTTATAAACCACTGCTATAGCTATCTTGATGCAACAATTTTTATGCATAATCTATATTAAATTCTATCTAAACACTTCTAAACTTGCTTGTGACATTTGCTTATCAACCTTACTAATAAATTCTATATTTTCATTGTCTTATCAAGAAATTTGGAGGAATATCTCTTGCAGCTGTTACAAAATACTTCTTGCTGTTGTAAATTGTCATTTAGATACAATTTTATATCATCTAGCATACATTTCAAAGGTATATTATTTTATTGAAGTGTTAATATCATTTTGTACTTGAAACTTCCATATCTTTTTTCTTGTTGTCTTGTTCTCGGAAGGTACACTTCATCCATTACATTTTCTTAATCTCTTAAGACATAAAGACCTTTTGACTTGAGTGATGAGTGAGAGGGGGGTATTTTTGCATCCTTACTTTAGTTTCATCAGACCTTTAGGTCACTAGGGAAGTCTCCCTTGGGGTAGTTTTAAGATACTCCTAAACATAAAGGGGTTTCCTATTAAGGTGAAAATTATAGGTCGCCCCCTTGTTACGCCAATCTTTTCTCACTTTCCTTGGGATTTGGACAAGCACAGATTGTGTGATAACATTTTTGGCGCCGTTACTGAGGAACACTGAGTCAATCTTCCTCGAAAGACACTTTTTTGGTAAGCCTTTACCCAAAGCCTTCATTTACATAGCTTACCTGGTGAATCCACTGAGGGTGATCCCTTCATCCATTTGATAATATAAGGAAAATTATCTAGCGACTCCACTGAATTCAGGGAGATACACCAATCCTCCCAAGTCTTACAAAATAAATCCTCCTAGAAACTCTCCTGTAGTAAAATCATTATTTGGAGGCAATCTTCCATTGAACACAATGTATAACGTTCAAACTCAGACCCTTAATCCAAATCATGATAATAAAAAAAAACGATGGTCATCCATTTTTTTAAAACCGTTAGACATGACAAACATTCCAGGATACCCTCGGCAAATGTCCCCTAGGTATGTCCCCTAGGTATGAGAAGTGGCTACCTAAGTTCATGGGTAATGATGTAGTCAGCACCGAGGACCATATGAGCAATTTCTGGGCCTTTTTCCAACTTCATCCCATAAATGATGATGATGAAGATTTGGCAATAAAATTGTTCTCTGCTACCGTTTATGATGGCGCTAGAAGATGGTATAATGGTCTCCCTTACACTAGTATTACATCTATGGATAAATTAGAGGAAGAGTTCCTCAAAAGATGGAGTGTCAAGGAAGACCCTAACATGATACTAACAAGGCTTAACAACATCATAAAGGATGAGAATTAAACTGTTAGGGAATTTCATGATAAATTTGAGAGGCTAGTACAACAGATCCCAGTAATCCATCACCCTTCAAACAAATTTCTTCTCTTCCTTTACACCAAATCCTTTACAGGAAAAATGGGTTTTCTTATCAGAGACAAAGCTCCTAGAATAATCCAAGAAGCCCATGAGATGGCTATGAAAATTGAAAATAACCTATCATCATCCAAAGTAGAAACTTTCTTTGCCCTAAGAGTCAAGATGGATGCTAAAACCAAAGTAGTCCACAATGCCGAGTCTGCTTCTGATATCGGGGCTAGTTTGGAAAAGCTACAATTGACTGTAGATGGCATGGTAAAAACCCAAGAGTTAATGATGAATAGGATTGTAAACTTAGAAATAGCACAACAACAAGCTCCTAGACCTCCTTATAAAGGGAAATTCCAAAGGGGTTGTCAAAGTTTCAAGCCCAAGAATAATCAAGAGGTCTCTAATACTTTATCCCCCACAAGCATGGTTGAGGAGAACATGTGGTGCTTGTAGTGCAGAGAGTCACATTGGGAGCATGAATTCACTCTAAATAATGGTGAACATGAGCAAGTAAATATTATCAACCATACCATTGAAGGGTCACAATGTTTCCTTAATATCACACTTGAAGAACATGAAGAGGGCATAAAGGAAGCATCTAGGAGGGATAGGATGGAGGTAATCAATAACCTTGATCAAGAGTCAAGAGAGAAGTTGAAAAAAAAAGAATTCCAAGTGTATACTAGACAAAAACAGATGAACCAACCTCTCTCTACTAGACCTACAACTTCACAACCAAAACCTCCACCTATGAACATACTCCTTCCTAAATATTCTCCTAAGTCTAACAAGATTGACATAAATTTTGACTTGGAAAGTGCATTGGCTAAGATGCATGTAACCATCTCGTTGAATGAAGTTATCAAGGTTCCATCCATGAAAGAAAGGTTTAAAAAGTTTTCAATGTGTTGGATGAACTGATCGACCCTCCTATTATGTTAGAAGCAGACCATTTTAGGGTTCAATATGATGGACACCCACCCTTCTTTATGTCATTGATGTTAAATAAAAAAATTCTCAACAATTGTATGCTTGACTTGGGAGCAGGTGGCAACATGATGTCTTTGAAAGTCATGGAGAAACTAGACCTAATGGCTACACGGTCTTATAGGAATGTGTGTGGTTTTGAATCCAGGGCCATACCCACTCATGGGGTAGTTGAGAATGTTGAAGTACACCTTGGTAAATATCCTGAGAGAGTGATCCATATGGATATTGTGGTGGTAGATGTCCCTGATGTATGGGGTATTATTTTGTCTAGGAAGTTTGCTGCAATGTTGGATGGTACATTAGAGATGGATTTAACTTACATCAACGTGCCTATGAAAAATGGGACAATTTCACGCCTTCCAAATATGCCAATGGCCAAGGTCCATGTGCAAGAGATTAATGATGATACTAAAATCAGTGAAATAAATGAACCAATTAAGGAAAACCTGACTGTATTTTCTTCAGAGGATTTTCCTTTCACCTTAGAGGAATATTTTGATGAGATACAATGGCCAAAGAAACAAAAGTATTAACAACTCTTAGATAAATATAAGGACAAAGAAGTTGGCTCTGTCAAATTACTAAAGAAATGGGATGCTGATATATCGATTAAACCAAGTCAACAAGAAGTCCTTATAGATGAATCCCACCCTTCTCCCTGAAGAAAATACACTAGGGCTATACATGGAACAACAAAGTATGAAGCAAAAGAATATAAAAAGGGAGATACAGTATGGATGTGGGACACTAAGAAAGGTGATCCTAACAATGTTAAAGGGAATGCACAATTTTGGCTTGGACCTTTCATAATTAGAATGAAGTCAATCAACGATGCCTACTATTTGTCTACGCTAGAAGGAAGAAAATGCCCATTACTAGTTAGTGGACGCCTCCTCAAACCCCATCATGGGGCAGAGACTTGAATTCACAGGTAAGTATAGGTAAGTTGGATAGGTAGGTATTTTTCATCCATTGTACATACCATCTGTGTATCATGTTAGCATAGTTGTAGTTTCATTTTCATATTGTATTGTTTCATTATGTATATATGTATGTCCATGATCACATGCTATATTAGAGATGCTCTTTATTTTATTATATCATATATGAACAAGGGGTGATATCACCACCCTAAGGATTACTAGTACCTTTTGTTAAAATTTAGGAGACACAATTCATACCAGAGATGTTGAGGTTCTCATGTGCTCTGCGGTGAGCACATGTCCCCGAGTTGGAGCCAGATGTTATCCCCTACCCTATGGATAACTAAGGAGATCACTTCTTGAGGCCCATAGGTCCTAGAAATGGAGTACCAAGAGGCAAACAATTTGAGCATGGCCCCAGAGGGACCCTCTTTTCTTCAGTGTAGTCCATTCATCATCAACAACAATATCCATCCCCACCAACCTGGTCGTGTAGTGGAAGTGAGTCTTTCTCCATGATTTAATGAGTCTTGGTATCATGGTATGTATCACTCTGATTTTTGAAGCACTTGAATATGTTGTGTCAAATCCTTCTTTGTTTCATGCTGTTTGCTTGGAAATTATTCTCTTTCCCTCGTTTATACCTGGAAGGGTAACACAATACCCTAGTAATTTGGTTTCCCTTTAGGATGGTTTTCCACTAGGTGGGTTTGTGAAAATTCATTGTCCGTTCCCTCCATACTTACCACTTTCCATATTTATTCCTTCCATCTCCACTATCCTTGTTTGAGCATTGGGATTGGCCATGCTAGGAAGGGTTGTACCTTGCCTTGTGGGAAGAAGGGGCTAAAGGCCCAAAGCATAAAAGTAGCTGGCAAGAGTTAAAATTCAATGTCGAAACCTTTGAGATGTTTCGCATAGGGATTCCTGAGAAAGCAATGAAAATATTCTTAGTAAGGAAAGGGAATCCATAAGATACATAAACACTCAAGGTACTAGTTGATGGATAGGAGGTCTCATCACGAGCCGCCCTATTATGACCATGGGCATGTAGCGGTATGACACTGTAGTGTCCCCAAGGCTGAGCCCTGTTGTAAATCATGTTCTGAAAGGAATTGTAATTATGTTTTATAGGCTGGTGAGCCAAGTTTTTATAAGCTGGTGGCTTATGTGTTTGTTAGGCTAGGGAGCCTAAGTGTGGAAGGCCAGGAGCCTGCTATGGTATATGTAATCATGCAGAACAATTAATAAAAATTTGTAAACACCGCCAGGTGCAGACCGACCATGATGAATGAGTGAAGGGGGACTGAGCTTCCACAGAGAAGGAAATGGATTAGGGGATGGAAGGTGGGAAAAGGGGCTAAGTGTTAAGCCTAGGGGGATTTGGCATTGGGAATAATATTTTAATATTATTCCAAAAAGGCATGAGCATTTTATGTTTTTTATCCTAAGTTCCTGGCAAGGGGAAAATGTGCAAAGCAGATGCATGCTGATGAACACATGCAGTTCCAAGGGTGACAAGTGTCAACCCTGGTGCATGCGAATAAAATGGCCGAGATGAGCCGCGAGAGGGGGTTCTCTTCCATTCTACCTGATCTTTCGAATTGTACAGCCCATCCGACCTCTGCAAAAATACTGGGTGCAATTCTGAAACCGGGAAAAATAGTCTGTGTTGATTTCGGGGATAGCCTGTGTGTTGATTATGAAAATCTGAAACATCCTCTGTCTGAGCGTCGAGCCTATGCGTGGAGCCTTGTCCGAACCCATATCCGTGAGACCATCCTCCATTGTTGAACCGGTTAGAAATCCATGTCCGTTTTCCCCGTTGGTTGTGTGGCCACGCAGTGCTGGACTACGTGGGGGCTTGTTGGCCAGTTGTACAACACTCTCTCCAGGTGAGAGAGGTGATTGAGGTTGGAAGAACAGGTTGTTGGCCTGTGAACGATTCTCTCCAGGTGAGAGAGTGTGTAGAGGAAGGAGAGAACTCCTGGAAGGAACCTTGTAGCTGCCACAGTGCTCGGAAACTTCCGGTCCGGTCTGTTGCTGTAACCCAAGGCAAGGGAGGTTAGCAGCTGAAGGACTGTCTAGGTGACAGAGAAGGTGTATACTCCTGGGGTGGAACAGGCATGTGGGGAAGGAGAGTCTGGGGCAGTGAGCATGAGTGGTTCTTGGGAGAGAATTCCTTCCTTGTGATTGTGTGTATTACCTGTAACCTCAGCCTAGCCTAGGATTCCCTGCTTTGGGGGTGGAGCTTATTCCTAGCTTGGGGGTGACCCACTGTTGAGATGATGAGCAGTGTGGTCTAAGGCTGGGAGGTTCGTGGAAGGCCTGCACTTGGTTGGTGGAACTAGCACTGTTCAAAGATAAGTACCAAATGATTCTTTAGTTATGTTTCTGTATCTCTGTGTATTATAATCATCATGTATTCTGCTATGCATATCAATTTAATGTTAATGTTATTGATTGTTTATTATAGCAGTAAATAATATGTTTACTCTGAGCTTAAATGTATTTCTTTGCTTAAATGCATATGGATTATATAATGCATGTATGAGTTATGTACAAAGGGGTCTTATAGTTTTCTTTTAAGAGCGATTAAGCCTTGGTAACCGAAAAGTGGTGCTACAACTTGGTATCAGAGCCTAGGTTTCGACACTGAGCCTAGATGGGCTAGTGGAGTGGTCTTTGGACCAAGGGTGTGAGGAGAAATTGTGTCTGGAGGACCATTTTCGGACCCTGGTAAGCTCAGGAGGTATAGCGGTGTGCGAAACCGCAGTCGGCGTGGTCTATGGCCACAGGGAGAGAGGACTCCACACCAACAGTGCTGGAGCCTTAGGATCTATTCGAGAGGGAAGGTGAACCCTCATGACTGTCGGATCTGGAAAATGTGCGCATGGACTAAAATCCCTTTTGAAATGCACAGGAGTGTGGGAATTGCGATACGCGAAATCCTGAAAACGCAAAAAACCGTGGAGATCTACGTGGTAGATCTGGGAGGAAGGTTCAACCGTTAGATCTGGCAGAGTCATGCTCGAGTTAGTCGCGAAACCTTTCGGATTTCATAAAGTCGGGAGATGGGAAGATCTACACCGTAGACTGTAGGAAGGGAGTTGACCGTTCGATTCAAGGGAGGAGTAAACCGTATTTTTTTTCGGGATTTCGGCAGATGGAAGTTCAATATGTGGGGTGTATGAACTCTTGATGCCCGAAAACCCTGAAACGCCGAAAAGATATGCGCCATAGATCTGAGAGGGGACATAACCGTTGGATTTTGCTTGGAATGGATGTGGGCGCATGAATGTGTACCACGTGCTAGTGAGTCAAGAATACAGGCGAGAGTGGTGGGATATGAAGACGTCACCGAAGGTGACATGGAACCTCCTGAATGTACCACGTGCCACAGTGGTGAAGGGAAACAACTGTGCTGTGGGCCCAGAGAATAAAGTAATTCGCGATTTTGAAATTCGCAAAGGAGGAGCACGAAGGCTCAACACTCCAACTCGCGAAGTCGCGAGTTGGCGAAGAAGTGCTAGCACTTAGCTCTAGCCTACGGTCATGTGTAGCAGGCGCTAGAGAGGAGGGAGCCATACCCGTGTCGCATCTCAGGTATCAACGTTTGGAGGAAATGAGTCGAGGGTCTTCGACTCACGAACTCGCGAGATTGCGAGTTGCGAAAGGGTGACTTTGGTTATGAATATTTAACTGTTGGATCTTCGTGGACCGAGATTCCGAAGTTCCGAAGTCCCGGAATTTTCAGAGCCGGACAGAGCTTAGAAAACTTGTGAAGTCAAAACGTTTTTCTTGTTCACGTTGGCTTATGAATGTTGTAAGTTTTCTTGAAGGTTTAAGGGCTTGACAAACTTCGATTGACTGCACGCTGTGTGTGCAGATTTCAATGAGTGTCAGGACAACCGAAAACTGACGCCGAGTATGGAATTGGAAGAGGTGCGGATTGCCTCCGAAATAGAAGACGAAAGAGAAGGAAAGGATGTCAACCTGGGAGTCGAAGGAACAAACTCTAATGGGCATGGAAAAGAGATAGATAAAGAGGGACACATGATGAAACTCATTGAAAAGTTGCAGAAAGGTGCCCAGGCTCGCCTAGTTGATAGCTGAAAGCTCATGAAAATCAAGGATCGACAGGGTGAATTCAAATTAAAAATGTTGAAGAGCCTGGAAAGAATAGAAAAGAAATTGGAAAAAGAGAGTGACACAAGCAGATCAAGAAGTGTCAGAACCCCTGAGAGGAGAAGAAGATCGAGGAGTGGTAGCAGACATTACCGTCTCTCCCCGAAGCATTCTGGCAAGGAGACATACAGTAGTTCAAGCCCGTCCCCTACCAGAAAACACCGAAAATATGGAAGGGATGAATTGAAAGGGGAAATCAACAAGATTAAACCGCCTACATTAGATGGTGAACATAAGAAGGAAGAAGATGCCGAAACATGGTTGCTGGGTCTGAAGAAATACTTCCAACTATAGAATTATTCTTCCCATGCAGAAGGAAGAATTGCAATGTACTAGCTGAAAGGAAAAGAATCCATGTGGTGGGATCAATTGGTGCAGGTGCAACACATCAGAGAGAAAGAGGTCATGTGGAAGGAGTTTAAGAGGTATTTCGAGAAGAAATACCTGACCAAAATATACTATGACAGAAAGATGAAGGAGTTCTTCGAAATCAAGTTGGGCAGCATGACCATTGATGAGTATGAACGGAATTTTCTAGAAATACTGAAGTATGTTCCGTTCATCAAAGACGAGGCTGTCAAAATTCAGAGGTATCTGAGTGGACTGCCACCTTCCATTGGTGACAAGATTCAATATGACAATCCTAAGACCATGGAAGAAACCATAAGAAGGGAGAAATGCTTATACAAACAACAGAGACAAAATCCTACCTTTCAGAAGGCTTGGGATAACCAGAAGAGGTTTAAGAAAGAACATAGGCAGAAGGGAAACATGCCTCCCTTTTTCAGGAATAGTCCTTGGGGACAATCATCTTTTGGAGAGCCCAGGAAAATTGAAGGGAGTGAGCAGATGCCAAGACCGCCACTTATGGAGTGTTGGGGATGTAAAGGGAATCATAGGTACAAAGACTGCCCCCACAGAAAATATAAAGCGAGAACTGTCCATACTGTTCAGCAAGCTGAAACAATGGAGGATATGGGCAGCAGAATGCCGAGGATCTATGCAACCCTGGACAACAAGCAAGCATAATTTCAATCACACATGATTGAAGTGGAAGGTACGATCAACAATCGACCACTTGTTATTTTAATTGATTCAGGGGCTAGCCATAGTTATATAGATCCTAGAGTGGTGGAAAGTTTGCATTTAACAAGAAGCAAACATGAAAAGTCTTTTCTAGTGAAGTTGGCCATAGGAACCAAAAGGAAGGTCACTAAATTGGTTAAGTCCTATTCAGTAGACATGAAAGGAATGAGCATTAAGGCTGAATTGAACATTCTGCCTTTAGGATCATATGATTTCTTAATTGGGATGGACTGGTTGGACCAGCACCATGCCCTTCTGGATTGCCGTAACAAGAGGTTTACATGCCTGAACGAAGAGAGAAATCAGGTAAAATTCCAAGGAATTCCTAGAGCTGTGGCTGTTAGGGAAATCTCAGCCATGCAGCTGAAGAAATGTTACCGGAAAGGTTGTCAATTATTTGTATCTCGGGTGGAAGAAGCATCCCAAGATGTAGTATCGAATATGGAAGACCATGAGGTACTCAAAGAGTTCAAGGACGTATTTCAGGATATACCTAGACTACCTCCGAAGAGGGACATCGATTTTTCTATAAATTTAATGCCTGGAGCAGCTCTAGTTTCGAAGGCTCTTTATAGAATGAGTACGCCAGAGCTGAAAGAGTTGCAATTGTAGCTCGAAGAGATACTAAAGAAGGGATACATTCACCCCAGTGTGTCATCGTGGGGTGCCCCAGTCCTATTCGTGAAGAAGAAAGATGGGACGTTGAGGCTGTGCATTGATTTTCGACAGTTGAATAAGGTAACTGTCAAGAACAAGTATCCTCTGCCAAGGATCGATGATCTTTTTGATCAATTGAAGGGTGCGGAAATATTTTCAAAAATAGATCTCCGATCAGGATATCACCAAATGAGAATAAATGATGAGGACATCAGCAAGACTGCCTTTAGAACAAGGTACGGTCATTATGAGTTCACGGTGGTGCCGTTTGGACTGTCAAACACACTTGCTGTTTTCATGTGCTTAATGAATGGTGTGTTTCGGGACTATTTGGACAAGTTTGTCATAGCCTTCCTGGACGACATCTTGGTGTATTCCAAGTCATAGGAAGATCATGAAGAATGGTGTTGGAGGTGTTGAGAGAACACCAGCTGTACGCCAAGCTGAACAAGTGCTCATTTTATCAAAGGAAGATTCATTACTTGGGACACATTATATCTGAAGAAGGGACCGCTGTGGATCCTGAAAAGGTCGAGGCCATCCAAGAATGGTCAGTGCCAAGGAATGTGGAAGAAGTTAGATATTTTATGGGTCTGGCAGGCTACTACAGAAGGTTTATAGCCAGATTCTCAAAGATAGCTCATTCTATCACTTCCTTGCAAAGGAAGGAGAAAAAGTTCCAGTGGACTGAAGAATGTGAGAGCATCTTCCAGCGATTGAAGCAACTGCTAACCAGTGCTCCAATCCTAAAGATTGCAGATCCAAATAAGGATTACGTGGTGTGCACAGATGCGTGTAAGGAGGGACTGTGAGGAGTTCTCAGCCAAGAGGGATTTGTAGTTTGTTATGAGTCCCGAAAGTTGAAGTAGCATGAGAGGAATTATGCCACTCACGATTTAGAGTTGGCAGCAATCGTCCATGCCTTGAGGAAATGGAGACATTACCTCATGGGAAAGAGATTCTAGATGAGAACAGACCACAACGGTTTAAAGTATTTATTTGATTAGCTGACTTTAAATGGCAGGCAAATCAGATGGCTGGAGTTCCTGTGTGAATATGACTTTGACATCAAGCATATCAAAGGGAAAGAAAATAAGGTGGCTGATGCACTCAACAGAAAAGTGCACGAATTACATGCTACAACCATTAGCATGTACATGACTGAGATGAAAGACAGAATTTTGGAAGCTGCAAATGTTGATTTGCAGTACAGAAGTCTAGTAGCAAAGCTACAACAGCGTGAGAGACCACAGACCAAGGAAAGTTACACTTTGGGAACTGATGGCTTACTTCTGTATAAAAACAGAGTGTATGTACCGAATGTCCGAGAATTGAAGTTGGCAATTCTAAAAGAAATGCACAACGTGGCTTATGCTAGACATATTGGATATCAGAAGACTGTGGCAGTAGTCAAAAGCCATTATTTTTGGCTAGGTTTGAAGAAAGAAATCGCTGAATACATCGCCAGATGTATGGATTGCCAAAAGGTTAAGGTTGAGCATAGGCACCCAGCAGGGCTGCTGCAGCCTTTACCCATTCCTGAGTGGAAATGGGACGTGGTGACAATGGATTTTATCACAGGATTGCCCAGAACAAGCAAGCAACATGATTCAGTCTTGGTGGTGGTGGACAAGATTACAAAAGCTGCCCATTTCATTCCACTGAAAACCACTCATAGGGTAGCATATGTTGTTGATATCTTCTTAAAAGAAGTGACACGCTTGCATGGAATTCCTAAGACAATTGTGTTTGATAGGGACCCAAAATTCACTTCAAATTTCTGGAAAGGACTGTTCAAAGGATTCGGAACGAATCTGAACTTTAGTACAACGTATCATCTTGAGTCTGATGGTTAGACAGAGAGGGTGAACAGGGTAATAGAAGACATACTGAGAAAGTATGTGATGGATAAACCATCAAGGTGGGAAGACTACCTGCATTTGGTAGAATTCGCCTACAATAATGGGTATCATGCATCATTGAAGATGAGCCCATTCAAAGCACTTTATGGAAGAAAGTGCAACACTCCAGTGAGCTGGGATAATCTAGCTGACATAGCATTAGTTGGGCTTGAACTGCTCAAAGAGATGGAAGATCAAATGATAAAAATTAAACAGAATCTGAAAGCTTCCCAGGATAGGCAGAAAAGTTACACTGACAGTAACAGAACCCATAGAGAATTCAAAGTGGGTGACCATGTTTTCCTGAAAGTGAAGACTAACAGGAGTTCCCTGAAGTTGGGAAGTTGCGCCAAATTGGCAACAAGATTTTGTGGGCCATTTGAGATCCTGGAAAGGATTGGGCCAGTTGCATACATGCTTGCATTACCTGCATCCATGAGTGTACATAATGTGTTTCATGTTTCACTTCTTAAGAAATATGTACCTGATTCTAATCATGTTATCAATTGGAATGTGATTCAGGTGGAACCAAAAGGTGTCCTGCAAGTGCATCCTGTGCGCATATTGGACAGGAAAATAAAATAGCTCCGGAATCGAGCTATAGAGCTTGTAAAGGTCCAGTGGACCTGGTACGGTCCTGAGGACGCGACATGGGAGCATGCAGATGCTATATGGGTAGAGTACCCACATCTTTTTGAAAATTTTGAAAGGCTTGTAGAGACAGTGTAAGTTGCACTGAGGATAGTGCAGAAATAAGGGGAGGGGAATTGTAGTGTCCCCAAGGCCGAGCCCTATTGTAAATCATGTTCTAAAAGGAATTGTAATTATGTTTTATAGTCTGGTGAGCCAAGTTTTTATAAGCTGGTGGCTTATGTGTTTGTTAGGCCAGGGAGCCTAAGTGTGGAAGGCTAGGAGCCTGCTGTGGTATATGTAATCATCCAGAACAATTAATAAAATTTTGTAAACATTTCCAGGTGCAGACCGACCATGATGAATGAGTGAAGGGAGACTGATATTCCACAAAGAAGGCAAGGTATTAGGGCCTGGAAGGTGGGAAAAGGGGCTAAGTGTTAAGCCTAGGGGGCTTCAGCCTTGGGAATAATATTTTAATATTATTTGAAAAAGGCATGAGCATTTTATGTTTTTTATCCTAAGTTCCTGGCAAGGGGAAAACGTGCAAAGTGGATGCATGCTGATGAATGCATGCAGTTCCAAGGGTGACACGTGTCAACCTTGGTGCATGCGAATAAAATGACCAAGATGAGACGCAAGAGGGGGTTCTCTGCCATTCTACCCGATCTTCCGAACTGTACATCCCATCCGACCTCTGCAAAAAGACTGGGTGCAATTCTGAAACCGGGAAAAATGGTCTGTGTTGATTTTGGGGATAGCCTGTGTGTTGATTATGAAAATCCAAAACAACCTCTGTTTGAGCGTCGAGCCTATGCGTGGAGCCTTGTCCGAAGCCATATTCGTGAGACCATTCGCCATTGTTGAACTGGTTGGAAAGCCATGTCCGTTTTCCCCGTTGGTTGTGTGGCCACACAGTGCTGGACTGCGTGGGGGCTTATTGGCCAGTTGTACAACACTCTCTCCAGGTGAGAGAGGTGATTGAGGTTGGAAGAACAAGTTGTTGTCCTGTGAGCGATTCTCTCCAAGTGAGAGAGTGCACAAAGGAAGGAGAGAAATCCTGGAAGGAACCCTGTAGTTGCCATAGAGATCGGAAAGTTTCGGTCCGGTCTGTTGCTGTAACCCAAGGCAAGGGGGGTTAGTAGTTGAAGGACTGTCTAGGTGACAAAGAAGGTGTATACTCCTGGGGTGGAACAGGCATGTGGGGAAGGAGAGTCTGGGGCAGTGAGTATGAGTGGTTCCTGGGAGAGAATTCCTTCCTTGGGATTGTGTGTATTCCCTGTAACCTCAGCCTAGCCTAGGATTCCCTGCCTTGGGGGTGGAGCTTATTCCCAGCTCGGGGGTGACCCACTGTTGAGCTGATGAGTAGTGTGGTCTAAGGCTGGGAGGTTCGTGGAAGGCCTACACTTGGTTGGTGGAACTACCACTGTTCAAAGATAAGTACCAGATGATGCTTTAATTATGTTTCTGTATCTCTGTGTATTATAATCATCATGTATTCTGTTGTGCATATCAATTTAATGTTAATGTTATTGATTGTTTATTATAGCAGTAAATAATATGTTTACTCTGAGATTAAATGTATTTCTTTGCTTAAACGCATGAGGATTATATAATGCCTGTATGAGTTATGTACAAAGGGGTGTTATAGTTTTCTTTTAAGAGCGATTAAGCCTTGGTAACCGAAAAGTGGTGCTACAGACACTACCACCTATCTGGTCACCAAACCAAGGTAGTGGCTCTTGGTGGCATATCCAAGAGAAAGGGGGTCTCATCACAAGCCAACCTTCTCATTTCTGTGAAATTTTTGTGGATAACACTGTCACCTCTGGTCATCAAGCCAGGACAATGGTCCTCAATTTTTCCCTTGAAGAAAAAAAACAAAAGATCAAAAGAACTAAAGCTAAGAATAAAAGGCAATGAATGGGCTAGGAAACAATTGCATTTACGACAAGGTGCAACTCACCCTCTACAAAGGCACCCACATGTAAGACTTATATTTCCATGTTATTACTGCATCCCGTGCCCAAACACTTACCCCATGCCACCTCATACACTTACATGACTTGGATTGGCTCCCACCTGGGAAACACCCTAAACTTAAGGGAGGTTATCCCAATAGGACACTTTGAGACCTTCTCCAAAACCTAACTTTTCAAATTGCATAACGTATTTGAGAAATTATCTAGGTTAAGGGGGGTTTGATGCACAGGTTTGGGTAATTTAATTATTGGATGTGATTTACATGCTATGATCCTTGTGAATTATGAACCCCTGGAGGGCATACTTGTTGTTGCTGCATGACTTTTCCTGCTGGACATGTACACATGAGGGAATGATTAGCTCAGAATTTCATGGGGGGATTAAATCCCACAAATGGATGATGTAACCCCAACCAGGGGTAAGAAGACATTGAAGATTTTCACCATGAAGAAAGAAGGGTGTTTCCTTTGGAGGCACCCTGACAGACCTAGACCTAGGGGGATCTTTCTCTTCCATATGGATGTTGGCCCTTGAAGGCCCAGGACTTCACCATCATGACCGTGGACATCATCCAATGCTAGAGTTTTCATTTTGGCGGTAGTTGTGAGCTTGGTGGCACATGTGGGCATCTTCTGGGGCCTTTGGAGGCCAAACATTCTACATTCTAAGCCCAACGTTCCACATTAGGGCCTCAACGTCACCCTATATGGGAATGAAATCACCATTGGAGATGTTTTTAGATGTTAATTATTTTTTATTGTGTCAAAATCAGATTTTAATGTAAATTAGCTAGGTTGGCCTTAATTTTGACCTAAAATTAATTAAGGGTCAAAGTTTTGTATAAATAGAGATAAAGTATTCACATTTTATCATAACAACTATCACTTGGAGAGAAGTGTACTGAAATTTTCACCCTACTTAGAGTTTATTGGGTGAAATTGTGATGCACACCTCTCTTGGAGTCTTCTACTTGCAACTTGGGTCAATTTTGGTGAAGTCATTTAGTAATCTAGTGTTTTCATGCATGATTATTCTTGGTGAAGTAAGTAAATCTTCTTTTTGTCATTACTTTTGAATGGTTATGGTACATTTTCTTTCTCATGATAAAGATTATGAAAGTGCATGCTTGATAAAATCTAGAAGTGAAGAACTTAAGTTACTACTTCTTCACTTTGTATTTTCTAGACTTTGCCTAATTGGTTTATATTGTCAAGCCTCTAAAGCCCTAAAGTGCTAGGAATTTAGAGGTCTTGATTAACTGAGGTTGCATCTAAATATTTCTTTCAATTATCTAAGAAGGAGGAAAACCACTAAGGCCTAGAAATGCCTACTCTCTAGTAGCTCACTTCCCTAAAGATTGAATCTTAAGAATACTTAAGTTACCACTCTTCTAAGATTCATCGTTTACTTGGATAAAACATAATCATTTTGTTTCTTACTTCAAATGAATGTTGCTGAACTTTTGACTCCATAACCCTTTAAAGGCAGTAGTCCGTACACTCCTTTTGTTGAGAGATCAAACCAACACTCAAACCTTGAACTAAAACTAACACTAACCTAGCCTAGACAACTAACTAACTTGCTGCTATTATAAACCACTGCTACAACCATCTTGATGCAACAAATTTTCTGCACAATCTACATTAAATGCTAGCTAAACACTTCTAAACTTGCTTGTGACATTTGATTATCAATCTGCCGAATAAATGCTATCTTTTCACTGTCTTGTTAAGCAACTTGGAGGAATATCTCTTGCAGTGGTTACAAAATACTTCTCGTTGTTGTAAATTGTCATTTAGCTGCAATTTTATATCAGCTAGCATACATTTCAAAGGTTTATTGTCTTATTGAGCGTTAATATCATTTTGTACTTGAAACTACCATATTTTTTGCTTGTTGTCTTGTTCTAGGCATGTACACTTCATCCATTACATTTGCTTCATCTCTTAAGACATTAAAACTTTTGACTTGAGTGACCAGTGAGAGGGGGGTATTTTTTCATCCTTACTTTAGTTTCATCATCCCTTTAGGTCACTGGGGATGCCTCCCTTGGGGTAGTTTTAATATACTCCTAAACAGAAAGGGGTTTCCTATTAAGGTGAGAGTGATAGGTCACCTCCTTGTTACTCCAATATTGTCTCACTTGCCTTGGGATTTGGGCAAGCACAAATTGCATGATAACAATAAATTTAAAATTCATTAGATGTACATATCTTCTTTCATTATCAGTGCGAAGAGAGCCAATATGAGACCGAGCTTCATTTTGAATCTATACATGAAAATTTTTAAATGTTTCAAAATCTTGTGATTTATCTTTAATCAAGTACACTCAACACATCCTGGTGTAATCATCAATAAAATACATTATATATTTATTTCCATTTGCAGAAGGAACATGCATAGGGCCGCACAAATCAGAATGAATCAGTTCAAGTTTTCTACATGAACCGGAAGTAGAATCATGGAATGGTTGTTTTCTATGCTTTCTAAGGATACAAGTATCACATTGTTTCTTTTTTCTAGGAGTAGTAGGCATAATAGAAATACCATTATTTCTCAATAAATGAAGACTTTCATAATTTATATGACCAAATCTAGCATGCCACAAAATACTATATGACATTATACCTTCATCGTGATCAGAGAGGTATGCAACATTATGTGTAGTGTACCCTTTCACTACCCAGGTTTTACCATCCTCTCAGTTACCATTCTGTACACGACTTTTACATAATTCGTACAGAATTTATAAGCAAGTGCATTTAAACAGTTAAACACACTTGAATTATAGAGTGAAACATATCTGGATGCTGCTACAATTAAACAATCCATCGAAATCAACAATAATTCATTTACACAGCGGAAAACATGATACATGAACAAAACAGGCATGCCAAATGTGTTAAAAACATAATGCAATACTTATCTTTGAACAGTTGTAGAATTCACCAACCAAGTGCAGGCCTTCCACGAACCTCCCAGCCTTAGACCACACTGTTCGTCAGCTCAACAGTGGGTCACCCCCAAGCTAGGACCGAGCTCCACCCCACGGCAAGGAATCTAGACTCAGGCTGAGGTTACAGGGAAGATAACACATACACAACCACCAGGAAGGAAGCTCTCCCAGGAATCTTCCACACTCACTGCCCACAGACCCTCATTCCCCACATGCCTATTCCACCCCAGGAGAGTGCACCTTCTCTGTCACCTAGACAGTCCTTCGGCTGCCAGTCTCCCTTACCTTGGGTTACAGGAACAGATCGGACCAGAAGTCTCCGTGCTCTATGGCATCTACAAGGATTCCTTCCAGGAGTTCTCTTCTCCCTCTGCGCACTCTCTCACCTGGAGGAGTCACTCATAGGCCAACCAACTTCACGTAGACCAATACTGCACAGTCACAACAACCCACGGGAAACACAGACAAAGGCTTCCCAAAACGGTTCAACAATCACTGGATGATCTCACGACATGATTTCAGAACAGGCTCCATGCACAGGCTAGCTCAGCTTTTCCCAAACAACAAGAATTATTCATCTCAATTTCAACACAGGGTTTCGGTTCAGGAATGCGCTCACGAAATTTCTCAGAGACAGACACAGACTCCACCCTCACTGGACAGGGTGTACACGGATTCTTCAGGACAAAACACAGGCTTTCTTTTTTTGTATCAGGATTACCCAAAGGTCTCTTGCAGACTGGCTTTCCCACTCGGCTCTCGCTCAGGGAAAATGGATCGAATGGCTGAGAACCCCCTTCACGGCTTACTGCCTCTGTTTTATTTGCATGCACCAGGGTTGACACTTGTCACCCTGGGAACTGCATGCGTTCCATCCGTACACCTTCCTCCCACCACTTGGGAAATCACGGGTCCTTCCAAAAGGACTTAGGATAAAATAATGTGCACATGGTTTTTTAGGAATTAATATTAAAATATTATTCCAGGCC
>ML784239.1:75870-96143 GCA_009831015.1 Picea engelmannii | reverse complement strand
TTGGTTTGTGGTTTCTCATGCTGCTGTAGCTTTGCTACAAGTCTTTTGTACTGCAAATCAGCATTTGCAGCTTCAAGAATTCTGTCTTTCAACTCAGTTCTGTACATGCTAATGGCTGTAGCATGTAATTCATGCACTTTTCTACTGAGTGCATCAACCACTTTATTGTCTTTCCCTTTGATATGCCTGATATCAAATTCATATTCGCACAGAAATTCCAGCCATCTAATTTGTCTGGCATTTAAGGTTGGCTGATCAAATAAATACTTCAGACCATTGTGGTCTGTTCTCAACTCGAATTTCTTGCCCATGAGGCAATGTCTCCATTTCCTTAATGCATGGACAACTTCTGCCAACTCTAGATCATGAGTGGCATAATTCTTTTCATGCTCTTTTAGCTTTCGGGATTCATAACAATTTACAGATCCCTCTTGGCTGAGAACTCCTCCCAGTCCTTCCTTACACGCATCTGTGCACACTACGTAATCCTTACTTGGATCAGCAATCTTTAGGATTGGAGCACTAGTGAGCAGCTACTTCAATTGCTGGAAGCTTCTCTCACATTGTTCAGTCCACTGGAACTTCTTCTCCTTCTTTTGCAAGGAAGTGATAGCATGAGCTATCCTTGAAAATACGGCTATGAACCTCCTATAATAACCTGCTAGACCCATAAAGGATCTAACTTCTGTCACATTTCTTGGTGCTGGCCACTCTTGAATGGACTTTACCTTCTCAGGATCCACAACGATCCCTTCCTCATATATAATGTGTCCTAGATAATGGATCTTCTTTTGGTAAAATGAGCACTTGCTTAGCTTTGCGTACAGTTGGTGTTCTCTCAACACCTGCAGCACCATTCTAAGATGTTGTTCATGTTCTTCCTTTGTCTTGGAGTACACCAAGATATCATCCAAGAATACTATGACAAACTTGTCCAGATAATTTCTGAACACTCCATTCATTAAGCACATGAAGACAACAAGCGCGTTGGATAGTCCAAACGACACCACAATGAACTCATAATGACTGTACCTTGTTCTGAAGGCAGTCTTGCTGATGTCTTCATCCTTTATCCTCACTTGATGATATCCATATCGAAGATCTATTTTCAAAAATACTTTCACATCCTTTAACTGATCAAAAAGATCATCAATCCTTGGTAGAGGATATTTGTTTTTGACAGTGAATTTATTCAACTACCGAAAGTCAATGCACAACCTCAGCGTTCCATATTTCTTATTTACAAATAAGACTGGGGCTCCCCACGGTGACATACTGGGGCGAATGTAACCTTTCTTTAGTAGCTCCTCGAGCTGCAGTTGCAACTCTTTCAGCTCTGGTGTGCTCATTCTATAAGGAGCTTTCGAAACTGGAGCTGCTCCAGGCATCAGATTTATAGAAAAATCTATGTCCTTCTTCGGAGGTAGTCCAGGCACCTCCTGAAACACGTCCACAAACTCATTGAGAACCTTGTGGTCTTCTAGATTCGAGACCTCATCTTGGAATGCTTCTTCCACCCGGGCTGCAAATAATTGACAGCCTTTCCGGTAACATTTCTTTAACTGCATAGTTGAGATTTCCCTCACAGCCACGACTCTGGGGATTCCTTGGACTGTTACCTGATTTCCCTCTTCGTCTAGACATGTGAACCTCTTGTTACGACAATCTAGAAGGGCATGGTGCTGGTCCAACCAGTCCATCCCAATTAAACAATCATATGAGCCTAAAGGTAGAATGTTCAATTTAGCCTTAGTGCTCATCCCTTTCATATCCACTGAACATGACTTAACCAATTCAGTGACCTTCCTCTTGGTCCCTGTGGCTAAATGTACTAACCAAGACTTCTCATGTTTTCTTCTCATTAGATGCAAACTTTCGACCACTCTAGGATCTACATAACTATGGCTAGCCCCTGAATCAATTAAAATAACAAGTGGTCGGTTGTTGATCATACCTTCCACTTCAATCATGTGTGATTGAAATTCTGCTTGCTTGTTGTCCAGGGCTGCGTAGATCCTCGGCATTCTTCTGCCCATATCCTCCATTGTTTCAGCTTGCTGAACAGTATGGGCAGTTCTTTCTTTGTATTTTCTGTGGGGGTAGTCTCTGTACCTATGATTCCCTTTACAGCCCCAACACTCCATGGGTGGAGGCCTTGGCATTTGTTCACTCCCTTCAACTTTTATTGGGCTCTTTAAAAGATGACTATCCCCAAGGACTGTTTCTGAAAAAGGAAGGCTTGCTTCCCTTCTTCCTCTTTTCTTTCTTAAACCTCTTCTGGTCATCCCAAGCCTTCCGAAAGGTAGGCTTTTCTCTCTGCTGTTCATATAGGCATTTCGCCCTTCTTATGGTTTCTTCCATGGTCTTAGGATCATCGTATTGAATCTTGTCACCAATGGAAGGTGGCAGTCCACTTAGATACCTCTGAATTTTGACAGCCTCGTCTTTGATGAATGGAACATACTTCATCAGTTCCAGAAAACTTCGTTCATACTCATAAATGGTCGTATTGCCCAATTTGAGTTCGAAGAATTCCTTCATCTTTCTATCATAGTACCTTTTAGTCAGGTATTTCTTCTCGAAATACCTCTTGAATTCCTTCCAAGTGACCTCTTTCTCTTGAATGTGCTGAACCTGCACAAACTGATCCCACCACATGGACACTTTTCCTTTCAACTGGTACATTGCAATTCTTCCCTCTGCATGGGCAGAATAATTCTGCAGCTGGAAGTCTTTCTTCATGCCCATTAACCATGTCTCGGCATCTTCCTCCTTCTTATGTTCTCCATCGAATGTTGGAGGTTTAATTTTATTCATTTCTCCTTTCAATTCCTCCCTTCCAGATCTTCAATGTTTTCTGGTAGGAGATGGGCTTGAACTACTGTGTGTCTTACTGTCAGAACATCTTTGGGAGCGACTGTGATGTCGGCTATCGCTCCTCGATCTGCTTCTTCTCCCATGAGTTCTGTGACTCTCCGTCGTACTTGAGTCTCTTCCCTTCTCAAAGTTTCTTCTCTATTCTCTCCAGACTCTGCAGAAATTTTAAGTTTAATTTCCCTTGCCGATCCTTAACTTTCATGAGCTTTTGGCTATCGGCTCGACGCTCCTTGGCCTCTCTTTGCAATCCTTCAAGGATTTTCATTATATGTCCTTCCTTATCCATCTCCTTTCCATGCCCATTAGAGTTCGATCCTTCGACTCCCTGGTTAACATCCTTTCCTTCTTGTTCGTCTTCCATTTCAGGGAGAATTTGCATTCTTCCCCACTCCATACCTGGCGTTGATTATCTGAAGTTTTGGCCTTCGTTGAACTCTGCACACGCACTGTGCAATTGAATTCGAAATTTGTCAGACCATTAAACTTTATGAACAATCCACAACATTCATAATTAATACGAACAAGAACGAAAGACATCTTAACTTCTCAAAGTTTCATGAGTTCTGTCTGGCTCTGTGTTTTTTGGGTGTCCGAAACTTCAAGTTCAGTTATTTCGGGACTTCAAGTTTCGGAGTTTCGCAATTTCTGATGTCGAGGTTTACTGTCCTCTCGGATTCCCGATCTCCGATGACCCCTTTTTACGTGCTAGCTCTCCTGAGCCTAGCTCCTGACTCATATGACCATGCACCCCGACCGTGGTCATTTCCCTCTCGTGACTACTCCTATCGGAGTTTTGACACTTGCGCTGTCAACAGGTGCATGTCTTCGCAACCCCCGATTCTCCGATATGCCTTAGCCCTCCAAGCTAATCCCTGGCCGATGTGACCGCTGAATCATGACCCTGGCCTTATCCCTTATCGGGGCTACGGGGTTTGTGATGCCTCAATGCATACACTCGCGAGATTCCCGCTCGTCCCAATCCCGATGCTTCGTTACGCGGACAACTGGCCTCCACTTCACCGCTGTCCTCCTTCTCATCGGGGTTTTCAATACCATGATGCGCCTGCTCATGGGACTCGCGATTTCCCGATGAAATTCAAACACCGATGGACTTACTCCTTGTCGGGACTTTCTCGATGGCAGATCTCTGCCACGTGTTCCCCAATACGAACGGTTTGGATCATGTCGCGAAATCGCGGATCGCGACTCCATGTGACAAGATTTCTATGTGTTCGAGAACTCCGATTTCCGAAATTCTGACTCACTTTACCCTACGGTCCACAACACAGCTATCGCCCACCATCATGATGGAACACGACAAGTTCATGCGGTTCCACATTGCTTTTAACGACGTCACCGGGTCCCATTGGCACGCCGTACAACTCCACGTGTCCATGTGGCACAATTCCCAATTGAGGTTTCGGGTATCGGGGTTTTGGCTTCCCAACGACATGAGTTTCCTACGCTCATGAACTCCCGATCTTCGATTTGCCGATGCGCCTTTTGCTTTAGCCCTTCGCAGTTAAGCCAAGGTCTATGTGACCGTAGTCTTGTAAGATCGCAACCTTATACCCTTATCGGGGTTTCGGGGTTCGGGGTTTTATAATGCATGAATCTCTTGTTCCCACGATTCTCGATATCTCGATTTTTTATGGATGACTCCTCTATCAGGACTTTCCCCGATGACTCCAATATCCCGTCGCCTCTCTGGGACTTCTCCTCTACCCATGAGGACTTAGACTCTGTGCAACCTCTGTCAATTCGGACGGTTGACGGTAATCCCACAGTGATCTTACGACTCACGATTCTCCGAGTTTAAACTCCCATACACCCCGGGTCATACCAGGGTCCGAATTTGGTCCTCCAAACACAATTTCTCCTCTCACCCTCTGTCCAAAGACCACTCAACTGGCCCGTCTAGGCTCAGTGTCGAAACCTTGGCTCTGATACTAATTTGTAGTGTACCCTTTCACTACCCAGGTTTTACCATCCTCTCAGTTACCATTCTGTACACGACTTTTACATAATTCGTACAGAATTTATAAGCAAGTGCATTTAAACAGTTAAACACACTTGAATTACAGAGTGAAACATATCTGGATGCTGCTACAATTAAACAATCCATCGCAATCAACAGTAATTCATTTACACAGTGGAAAACATGATACATGAACAACACATGCATGCCAAATGTGTTAAAAACATAATGCAATACTTATCTTTGAATAGTTGTAGAATTCACCAACCAAGTGCATGCCTTCCATGAACCTCCCAGCCTTATACCACACTATTCGTCAGCTCAACAGTGGGTCACCCCCGAGCTGGGACCGAGCTCCACCCCACGACAAGGAATCTAGACTCAGGCTGAGGTTACATGGAAGATAGCACATACACAACCACTAGGAAGGAAGCTCTCCCAGGAATCTTCCACGCTCACTGCCCACAGACCCTCATTCCCCACATGCCTGTTCCACCCCAGGAGACTGCACCTTCTCTGTCACCTAGACAGTCCTTCGGCTGCTAGTCTCCCTTACCTTGGGTTACATGAACAGACCGGGCTGGAAGTCTCCGGGCTCTATGGAAGTTACAAGGATTCCTTCCAAGAGTTCTCTTCTCCCTCTGCGCACTCTCTCACCTGGAGGAGTCACTCATAGGCCAACCAACTTCACGCAGACCAATACTGCGCAGTCACAACAACCCACGGGAAACACAGACAAAGGCTTCCCAAAACGGTTCAACAATCACTGGATGATCTCACGACATGATTTCAGAACAGGCTCCACGCACAGGCTAGCTCAGCTTTTCCCAAACAACAAGAATTCTTCCTCTCGAGTTCAACACAGGGTTCCGGTTCAGGAATGCGCTCACGAAATTTCTCAGAGACAGACACAGACTCCACCCTCACTGGACAGGGTGTACATGGATTCTTCAGGACAAAACACAGGCTTTCTTTTTCTATATCAGGATTACCCAAAGGTCTCTTGTAGACTAGCTTTCCCACTCGGCTCTCGCTCAGGGAAAACGGATCGAATGGCTGAGAACCCCCTTCACGGCTTACTACCTCTATTTTATTTGCATGCACCAGGGTTGACACTTGTCACCCTGGGAACTGCATGCGTTCCATCCGTACGCCTTCCTCCCACCACTTGGGAAATCACGGGTCCTTCCAAAAGGACTTAGGATAAAATAATGTGCACATGGATTTTTAGGAATTAATATTAAAATATTATTCCAGGCCTAAGCCCCCTAGGCTTAGCCCCTAGGCTCATCACTCAGCCCCTTTCCCACCTTCCAGCCCCTAGTTCCTTGCCCACTCTGTGGACGCTCAGTCCCCCATCACTCATTCCTCGTGGTCGGTCTGCACTGACGATGTTTATATTTTATTAATTGATCTGCATACATACAAGTACATCAAAAGGCTCCTGGCCTTCAACACTTAGGCTCCCTGGCCTAACAAAACACATAAGCCTACAGCTTATACAAGACTTGGCTCACTAGCCTATAGAACACATTTACAATTCTTTGCATAAACATGATCTGTAACAGGGCTCGGCCTTGGGGACACTACATTATGTGTATGGGAAGATGTCCCATTCAACTTCAATAGTCTTCCATCTTCCATTCCGATCATAAAAAGCATGTTATCATAATCATTTTGTATTTTAACTTTTCCATGGATCATATGAACAGAGTGGCCTTGATGTTTGATGTGCAAAAGGGGAAACACTATTCTTTGTAGTTCATGAAGATAGAGTACATTGTGCAGAAGAAAATCCGGGAGTCTAGGAAACTTAGGCCTAATGGTTCCCATTTCTCAATGTTTAAGGATGGAATTGTATGAAAAATACACTATGCCATCTACATTGTCATTGAAGTTTTCAAAAATGTCTCTTCAAAATGTCATATGAGAGGTTTTGCCTGTGTCAAGAAGCTATGCATATTTCCAAGGACTATATGTAGTGGTAAATAAATCTTATGTTACTCCTATATTTCAGTGAGCAACAATGTAATGGACAAATATAGGTGGATTACCTTTTTCTAGTTTTGAAGGTTTACCTTTGTCCTCTTTCTTATTATGTCTATCTTCTTTGATCTTGTCCCATGGAACTTTGCAATCATCTTCTTCATGTGACCCATTATTTTTGCAACATGTATAATGAATATTAGATCTATCACCTTGGTTGTGTCTACCCTCCCTTCCTCTAAAATTCTTTATTCCACGACCACATCCTCTTTTGTTGCTTTGTCATCTCGAAGAATCATGTTGTTTATTCTTTTATTTTTGAGAAAGGTAAACTGTCTCTCCAATTGAAGGCGCTGACTTCTTTCCAAAGGCTTTCTCACTTTCTGCAACTTTCTCCACTAACTTGTCAAATGTGATGGATTTCATTTGACCACTTGCTTGCAATGATTCAAGGTAGTGACAATATATAGGGTAGAGGAAATTAATGAAGGTTGTGAGAGGGAGATCAATATTCACTCTGATGGAATTAATGTCATGCATTATGGATTTGATTTCTAAAGCTAAATCCACAAGGTCATCATTCTTCAACTCTAGGTTAAAGAGCTTCAACATTAGTTGTATGAGTTTAATCTCAGAATGCGTGTCATACAATTCATTCAATCTCTTCAAGGTGCCTTAAGAATCACTAATGAAATATATATGGTGACCCATCTCCTCACTTACTTTAGCATAGATCACAACATATGTCTTCTGGTCTTTGTCTTTCCATATTAATGAAGTCCACGAGAGGGAGATCAATCTTCACTCCGATGGAATTAATGTCATGAATTATCCTTTGATTTCTAAAGCTAAACCCATAGGATCATCGTTCTTCAACTCTTGATTGAAAAGCTTCAATATTAGTTGTATGAGTTCAAGCTCATAATGTGTGTCATACAATTCATTCAATCTCTTCAAGACACCATACGAATTACTAATGGAAGCAATATGATGACTCATTTATTCAATTAATATAGCATATATCACAACATATACCTTCTGGTCTTTATCTTCCCATATTTTAAGTTCTTTGTTTGAGGTCAGAATGGGGTCTGCTACTCTTTGTCTTTAATATTGAAGCTTCTTCTTCCGACTGCTTCACAAATCCCTTTCCATAGGTAATTGAGATCAATGTGATCTTAATATTCATGTACCATTCTCTATATTTTTTCTTGTCCATCAACACCATGCTGGAAATGGATATGAGAGAATGCATTGTTCTCTGTATTCACACGTATCAAGGTATCACAATGAAAGTGCACGAGTACAAATTAAATTGGAACCAAGAGAGTTTTGGAACCACTCTAGTGAAGAGAACGGTTGGAATGAGGGGTACTTTCGCTTGTTAACGTGAGTGAGGTCATACGATGGGAAAAATGTAATTGCACTCGTTTAAGAAGAGACAATCAATGCTTTATAAACAAAGGACATCACAACCCTTTGGTATCAACACCTCTATTGAAGTGAAGGTTTATAACAGGTTTATTCATCAATAGAATATCAGGTTTATTCATCAATAGAATACCAACGAATGGATTTAATATCGAATGGATATATAACATCGAATAGATGTAATAGAAAATGGATATATAGCAACGAATGGATATTTAGCAGCGAAAGGATATACAAACGAATAGTGAATGATGTAGGATACACCAACGAATGTATACTCGTTCTTGAATACCATTTCGAGAATATTAGAGAATACCAGTCCAAGAGATATAAAGGTAGTTCAGACCAAGTGTAAAGTAGCGTGCGAAATTACGTATGAAGGCATGTCATATTACTTCTTCGTGTGTTGTGAGCATCAGAGGGTCTGCAGAGGTGCTGATAATCAAATACAGAGAGGCAACGAGTCTACTACTCGAATATGGTATCAAATGGATATGGATGTAGCTATCAGTTTGAAAGAATGTTAGAAGTGTGAGAGAATACTCAACTAGCGTGCGTGAGATATTTTAGGGTTAGGGTTTTGGTCTAGAGTGGTGTGAGAAAACCATAGACTAGGATTTATATGTGAGCGGCCATCAACAAAGAATAATCCATAGAGCAGATTGAGAAGGAAATATGCATTTTCTGCAACCTAGAGGAAAGGAAATGCTCAGATAAATCATGGAGTTAGGCCAGGTTTTGATACCACTATGAGGCCAAGCATTGGGTAATAATCATAATTCCATGGGATGATTATTCCATTGACACAAAGTTCAATAAATATATAAAGATGTAATTGTTGGTCTTCTCCAAAGTATGACTCTTTCTATTACTTATGAGGCTTTATATGTACATTACTGTTATAAATAACACAACCGCAAGTAATTACATGTTCAATATTTAGAAATCAAGTTATTTTCTTATATTTGGTGATTGACTTTGCTAATTCTCTCCATCAACTCAACATAAGGAGATATAACATTCGTCTAGCTCACCCAACTCTGAACATTCCTCCTCCCTTCTCTAGTGTTACAACAATTATCTAGCTTTAGACAAACTTTGTAATGGGTGAGCAAGTTATGCCAATTATAAAGGATAACAAAATTAGTACTAGATAAATGATATGATTCTCATTTCTTGAACAATGGTGTAGACAAAGGTTATGTCAAAATTAAAAGTTTCCATTAATAAGAGTAATGGGGTGGATTTTTATCACGAAAATAAATAATTATACACAAAAAAATGGTGGCTTTGAGCACTTGATTTTAAGAGTTGGATATACAAATCTGTAATACTAAAGCTTCAATATTTCTAGATTTACATGATTGAAGACCTTGCAATTATTAGAAAACTATAATAATAATAAAAAAGATGCCTTTACATTTTCTTGCATTGAAAAGTAAAAAGAAGAGGAAGATAGATAATACATGCAACATGGATAATCACTCAAGAATAATATTAGTTAGAAGTTCATATCTATTTGAAGAAAAAAAAATATAAAACTCCAAGAACAAGTATAAAATCTGCTTAAATGATTCATCCCCATAAATGATTCATTCTCATAGTCAAATTATGAGAATCAATCACAATATTATTCAAAATCGCCCAACACACACAACTTCTCAAAGGTAAATAAGCTATATATTCTTCTAAAATTATTTTCTAAAAAGTGTCTATTTACATGAGCTCAAATAAACTTAGTTTTATGATGCATGCTAACTTATTACCTTCATTATTTGCATGAGCTCAAATAAACTTAATTGTACGATGCATGTAAACTTATTACCTTCATTTTCCTTGATTCACAAAGTAATCAAAGTTGAGATGCCTAAATGATTCATCCTCATAGTCAAATTATGAGAATCAATCACAATATTATTCAAAATCTCCAAACACAGATAGAGCTTCTCAAAGGTAAATAAGCTATATATTCTTCTAAAATTATTTTCTAAAAAGTGTCGATTTGCATGAGCTCAAATAAACTTAATTTTATGATGCATGCTAACTTATTACCTTCAAACTTAATTTTACGATGCATGCTAATTTATTACCTTCATTATTTGCATGAGCTCAAATAAAATTAATTGTACAATACATACTAACTAACTTATTGCCTTCATTTTCCTTGATTCACAAAGTTGAGATAGAGTTTAGACTAAAACCTTTACAACATTCTAACAAAATACTATAGTAATATGTAAGATCAATGTAACAAAGTGATAACCTAGAACAAATTTGAATAATGAAAAAATACTATCTCATATTAAAGTGAGGTTTATGTGAAAATGGAAAACAATTTTAAATGGTCAAATTAAAGTTGAATTAGAGCAAATTTGAATAATGAAAAAAACACTATCTCATATTAAAGTGGGGTTTATGTGAAAATGGAAAACAATTTCAAATGGTCAAATTAAAATTGAATTACAAGTTTGAGATAGAGTTGAGACTAAAAGCTTTACAACATTTTAACAAATTACTATAGTAATATGTGAGATCAATGTAATAAAGTGATAACTTACAACAAATTTAAATAATGATAAAATATTGTGTCATATTAAAGTGGAGTTTATGTGAAATTAAATTTGAATTACAAATTAGAAAATATAATATTAAAATAGATATTTTCAAAAAAAAATGAATACAGATAAAATACTATTTCAAGTTAAAGTAAAAATAAAAAACAAAATGGAAAACAATTTCAAATAGTAAAATTAAAATTAAATTACAAGTTAAAGAATTTTCAAAGAAAATAAGTTGAAAAAGGACAAAATATTATCTCATATTAAAGTAGGGTTTATATGAAAATTTACAACAAAATTTCAAATGATCAAAATTAAAATTGAATTATAAATTAGAGACCATAATATCAAAATAGATATTTTCAAAAAAATTTGATGTGAAAATGTATACATTGTAGAAGATTGTTTTAATTAGTATTTTTTTATAAAATTTACTCAAACAATATCATGTGTTGGAAACTCAACTAAATAATTAATAAAAATATTTTTAATTAACTTAATAAACTTTAAGTCTGAAATACATACCCCATACTTTAGATACACATGATCTATCATCCTATGATAACGCTCAACTAATTAAATGCTGGATAACGCTCAACTAATTAAATGCTATATCATGTTTTAGAAACTCAACTAAATAATTAATAGAAATAATTTTAATTGACTTAATGAGCTTTTTAAGTCTAAAATACATACCCCATACTTTAGATACACATGATCTAAAATACATACCCCATACTTTAGATACACATGATCTATCCTAGGATAACGCTCAACTAATTAAATGTTATAGGTTAGCATTATCTCATCATTTTATCTAAATCATATAAACATGATATGGTATTTGGGGATACACCTCAATAGCATACTATGAACAATAAAAGTTCACTAGTTAAGATATTTCCATGTCTTCATAAAAAGCATTCTACCCATGAAGGTGTTTGGACAAATTATAAGTATGATTTATGAAACTTAATTATCACATCAAATGAAAATAATAATCTATTTAATTCTAAATTTTTTTTCTAAGAGAAAAGAGAAAATATAATAGAAAATATTATTTTTATTTATATTGAAATGTTTTTATGATTTTGCATAGTTAAATGGAGGGTGTATCCTTGATTCAGGGGAATATCAGTGGTCATCCACCTATTTCACTGGCTTAAAACACAATTTTCCACATTGTCAATTTTTTTACGGTTTTTTGGGTCCTGAATTTCTGGGACCGTTTCGAGGTCCTAAATAACATTTATTTTTGGCACGGAAGAACCAAGAATGAAGCTAAAGGAAATTCTAGGCTTAATGAAATGTGTACTTCTCAACTAGACCTTTCCAGCGGTATACTAAGCACCCCAAACAAAAATCGTATGCAAAAGTTATGCCCTTGGGAAGTTGACGTATCAACTATCCCTATCGAGTCCCATAAACCTTTTGGCGTTTCATCTTCTAGGTTTAGTGTTTTAGATGTTTAAGGTCTTCTCATTAATGTTTTACATTAAAAAGGCCTATTAAGCCTCATTGTAAACACATTTTGTTTTGGGAATGAGCATAGTCGTCACATCTCTTCTCATAGATAAACTTCCACCATTCTAATGTGTTCATTTCATTATGTATTTTTATAGTTTCTGCAAATTTCATTCATTAATAAAAATTGAGTATTACTTTATCTTTGTGTTTTTTTGTTATATGTTTTCCTTTATTTCATTCTCAGCATAATCCATATCAGTGGTATCAGAGCAGTCTGCTCCTTGTCATTTCTTAGTGCATGTTCCCAATGAGGTCACGGTATAGAGAGTTGGGTCTTTAGCTAGTTTCACTTGAGGACAACTACTGTTTCCATCCCAAGCGACCTCCCACGGCGGAAGAAAAGAGAGACGAGGGAGCAGGAGATCCTATTAAGCTGTTGCTCGTGGAATTCCTCGTGCAACAGAGGAACGAGATGATGGATAATTTTTCCTAAATCCTTTAAGAATTGCTGATAACAATAGGTGGATATTTTTCAGGTGGCCAGTTTGGAGGCGCCTCCCACTTCAAGGTACACGTTAATTTTGATTTTACCGTATTTGAAGGTTTGATAGATGTGGATGCTTTGGAAAAGTGGTTAAATATACTAGAAGGTTATTTCTTTGTCGACAATTTTTCCAATAGGGAAAATATCACCTTTGCGCTCCTTAAGGCTGTCCCCCATGTCAAATATTGGTGGGAGACTTACCGTGATCAAAACTCCATAGAGGAGTCTAGAATATTTGGGGTCAAACCCACTTGGGACTCTTTTATGGATGCCGTCAAGGAACAATATTACCCCGTTGGAAACTATGATGACCAGTACACAAGATGGATCACACTACATCAAGAGAGGGACAAAACAATGTCGTAGTTCACAAATACCTTCCATACCTTATGCACCAAGCTAGGTATCAAAGACTCCAAGCGACGTCTAGTTCCAAAATAACATGGGGGTCTACATAAATACATCCAAACATAAATGGAGTTTCTAGACATCTCATCACTGGGATCCACTTAACGATATTCTATCAAAATCGAGAAGAAATTTAAGCAACAGAACAAACGAGAGTTTGGGTCCACAAATATGCAACAACCAAAGTATGGTAAAGCCAACCCTAACTCATAGAACAACCAACCTCAAGACAACTAGTCCAAGCCATATGAAAAGAAGGGATACAAGAAGCTAAAGAAGGACACTCAAAAGTGGTGTGACTTTCACAAAATCCCTTGGCACAACACTTATCAATGTTGCTCGAAACAATCACTGGTGGCTGAGCTCAATAAAAAAGAGTCAAACCCCAACTCAGACTCATATTCATAAAATAAAAAGAAAAAGATCATCGGTGTAGAACCCACTGCTACCATCGTGACTAAAACAATCCAACCAGAAGAACCAAAGGAGCCTAAGGAGGGGGACCACCTCTTCCATTCACAGATGTGGGTGAAGGGGACCCCACTGCATTTCATTGTTGATAGTGGAAGCCAAAATAACCTAATCTTAGTACAGGTTGTCAATCAGTTGGATTTGTCGACAACACCACACCTGCAACCATAAAACATTGGCTGGCTTCGCCAGGGACACGATCTCAGTGTAAGCCAACAATGCCTCCTATCCTACGACATCAAACCCTTCAAGGATGATGTATTGTGTGATGTTTCCCCACTGGAAGTTTGTGTTGTTCTTTTAGGGAAACCATATATGTGGAAGCGTCATGCTATTTATGAGTCTCGACCTCGTAGTGTCATTGTTACTCTGGGGGGTTAGCTCTATAGGGTACCAGAGGTAGTTTCAACTACTATTGCGGAAAAACAGTGTCACAAAGTAATCTCTCATAACACAAAGTTTAGCCTCTTCATGATCTGGTAAGAAGGTGAACATAAGGACACTGCAACCACTGCAGCCTCAACCTAAGACCTTTCTCTCCAGCAGAAGCAGGTCGAAAATATTGTAGAAGAGCACACAAATATTCTTGCTTCATATATAAGGGTGCTTCCACACTGCCCGATCAAGCCAAGATATAACATAGCCCTTCATAGCTCCATTGGCCACAACCCTTTTCAAGCGTGCTTGGGGTTCCAACCATTAGCCCCCATTGATATGGATCTTCATGCTGCATCTTCACCGACAAAGTCCTCCCACACTCAGACCAAGGCAGGGCATGCAACTATATTGGTTGAACGTATCCAACCCCTCCAACAATAGGTTCATGACATCCTTCAACAAGATAATTCCAAGTACAAGTAGGACAACTTCTTCAACAAGGAAATTGACTCACCAAGGTTCATATTCAACAAAATCTTCCCCATCTCTCACGGGAATTTGACACAATGGAGACCATTTCTTCCTAAGGGGGGAGGAATGATCTAGGTGGATATTGATGGCCACCCACCTATTCCACTGGCTGAAAACTTAGTTTTCCACCTTGATAGTTTTTTCTACAGTTTTTCGGGTTCTGAATTTCCAGGGCTGTTTTGAGGCCTTAAACAATTTTTTTTTTTGGCATGGCAATGCATAACAGGTAGTGGAAACCAGATGCTAGGCCAAACATAATGTGCACACCTTGGCTAGACCTTTCTAATGGTATACTGAATACCCCAAACAAAGATCGTAGGCAAAAGTTACGCCCTCGAGAAGTTGACGTATCAACTACCCCCATCGGGGCCCATAAACCTTTTGGCGTTTCATCTTTTGGGGTGAGGGTTTTGGATGTTTAGGGTTTTCTCATTAATGATTTATGTTAAAAAGGCCTTTGAGCCTTAGTGTTAACACATCTTCTTGCGAATGAGCATAGCCGTCACATCTCTTCTTATAAATAAGCTGCCACTATTCTAGTGAGTTCATTTCACTCTGTATTTTTACAATTTTTGCAGATTTCATTCATTAATAGAAATTGAGTATTATTGTATCTCTGTGTTTCTTTGTTATATCTTTTCCTTCATTTCGTTCTTAGCATAATCTGAATCAGCCCTTGTTCTAATATTATTTTCAAAGGAGATTGGTGATGTTATTTTAGGTTTCAAAGCCAAGCATGTTTCAAATCTAAGAATGAGGGGTTTCTTGTCCATTTAGAATGATATTCTTTCATAAAGGAAGTTAGCAGAGTCTAATTAATGAAATGTTGTGAGTTTTATTAACTTTTATTTTATGTTTATCTAAATCATCTCAACATGATATTGTGAGGTTATCATATTCAATAGCAAATCATTTAATGTTTATTTAAAACAATTTTTAGATAGGATAGTATATATCCCAACACTGCTTTGCTAAGAGGTGCATATTGTTTGCCATATAACTATTGGTGGATGCACTTCAATCACTATTAGATTTCGATACAAATTTTGCTACAATATTGAAGTTTTTGTTGTTTCAAAATAAACAAAATAAACAAAATACATAAAATCAAAATGTCAAATAATGTTCATTGCCATTCCAACATATATTTGGGGTTGTCTAATTGTTCTTAGTTTTGAACATTTTTCGCCGGAATCCTAATCTCCACGAAATCACAATTTTCTGTTGTACATAATCAGGCGACATAAATCGGCAAGAAATCACAAATTTTTTGTTGTTTAAATTGCATTTCTGTACTGAAAAACACTGAGCACTTAGATTATATTAAATTAACTACTCAAGTCTAGTTTTCATCTTATATTCATTGTAGTTTTCATCTTATACAACCTCATGGGCCTAATGGTTAAAAACATGTGTTTCCTCCAAAAAAAAATCACAAGTTCAAATATATTTTTGTTGACATCTCAAATATATTTTTGTTGACATCCCCATTCAATTCAATGTTACTCCAATCTTAATATTAAGTTAGCATGTGTCATGTTCCAAATGTTTATGCGCTATAGTGACGTTTGACTTTAGATGAATGTTCATCTCAACTCCAACATTTTATCTTCACACACCAACGAAGGTCTACGCCAAGTACGTTGGAAGTCCGACTTCCGAGGTTTTTTTAAAAATATATATCTATGTGACCAGCCTATTCGTTTTCTTGTAGACTACAAATATTATTTAACGCTCAAGAATCCCGGAAATGGATGTGGAGTGTACAAAAATAGCGAAGAAAGCGAATTTTAGTGGGCTTTGACTGTGGTTACGTGCCGCGCGCCTTCAAATCTGTTATGCCACCCGTTGTCATTGTGAAACAGGAGAGAACTGTATTGTATTATCTTATCCATTGCTATTGGGTAGTTCATGTTATCTATTTTGTATTCAATGGCTTCTTTCCTGACTAGATCATCCTTATCGTTCAGAAGGCCGGGTTCATCAGGGTTTGTATGGCTCGAGGGCTACATTCCCAAGGAATCAGAAGGATCTGGCAGGTCGGCTCTGGCCATTAAAAATAACGTTCATGCTGGTGCCGATGCTGTTTTGTCTGAGAATATGGTGAAGCCGCCTGAGTCTTCGACAACCCAGGTTTCGCTTCACAGGGGAAGCCGAGGATCCAAATCCCACGGCCTACGGCCTCCTCTGGTATTGCCTTCTGCCATGAAGATCACTTGGAAATAATGGAGAAAGCGTTAGTTGTAAGCCCCAGTTATAAGCATCAGTTGTGAGAGTTAGTTGTAGGTGTGTTAAGAGTCAGTTCTTAATTAAGAGTCCAGTTGTCTTTGGTTTGTATGTAACCGACTCGGGAGAGTCTTTTCCTATATAAAGATGTAATCCGTCTTCATTGAAGAATGAGAAGTGAGTGTAGCCTCACCATGTTGTTTTGCTCGTATATTTTATTTTGGTATCAGAGCCACGGGAGTAAGGTGCGTAAATTCTAGAGGTTCGCAGATCTCTTTTCTGGTAGGGTGCGAACCTATATTACTCACCCTTCCGTGTGTGCTCGAAGAAAAAAATTTCGCAGCCTGCTGTCCATTAGGGTGCGAACTACCTTCTCGATTTTCGCAACCCAATAACGGGTGAGGTGCGAACTCCCCGCAGCCAAGTACAGAGTGAGGTGCGGACTTCGCCAGGACTCCCCGCAGTCAACTCCAGCGTGAGCGTTCAGCGTTAGTTTGGGTGCAGCGTGAGAGTCGAGCTACCAATCGTGGACATCTATTTTTAACCGTGAAGTGAAGTTTGCATGAGCGTGCAACATTAGTTTGGGTGCAGCGTGAGAGTTGAGCTACCAATGTGGGCATCCATCTTTAACCGTGAAGTGAAGTTTGAATGCATGCGTGGAGAGCACGATTTGCATGATTTATTTTATCATGGTATGCAAGCGCTGACCAATTTCTTTTGAAAACCGAAGAGGTGAAAATCGTGCATGCGTGAGTTTTCTTTGTGGATATATGTTAAAGTGGAGCATTTAAAGTTTATTCATTTTTTATTATTAAAAAAAGTGAATGTATGTGGAGAATTGAAGTTTATTAAAGTGAACATTTTTGAAGTGGATATTTTTTTTATTAAGAGAGGTGAAGAGGTTATTATTTTAAAGAGAATTTTTATTCATAGTGGATATATTTTATAAAGAGGTGAAGAGGGAGTTATAAGTTTTTTTTTAAAAGTGGAGATTTTGGATATTAAGGTGGATGTATGCATGATTTAAGTTGACAATATAAATATAGTTGGATCAGTGGATTTGAAAGGTAGAGCGACGGACTGCTCAGTACTCGACAAAAAGTTGCATATCCTTGGTGATTTTCTTGTAGAGACTAAATTGCAGTGATGACGAATCCGCTGGCAGAGACCTACCTCAACGAAGCCAACAAGTTAGATGGCTCGAACTTCATTAATTGGAAATTCAATATGCAAACGCTCATGGAGGGCTATGGTGTCTGGAACATTGCAAATGGAACTGAACTGAAACCTGTTGCGGCTGCAGGTGCGACAACAACACAGATCCAAGACTGGGAGAAGCGCGAAAACAAGACAAAGGTATTGTTGTACATGTCAGTTAAAGATAGTATAATTCCACATATTAGAGACGCTACAACTTCTGCTGAAACATGGACAACTCTTAAAGCTTTGTATGAAACTAGCAACACAAATTGCATTTTGTTCCTGAAAACTAAATTGCTAGGCATTAACATGGATGGAAATGAATCTGTTAGTTCATTTTTGGGTCGCATTAAAGAGGTGAAAGACAAGTTAGTAAATATAGGGAAAACTATTTCCAATACTGATCTAGTGACTATTACCTTAAATGGTATGCTAGAAGACTATCATATGTTCATAACAGGTCTTGCAGCAAGGGAGAAACCTCCTACGTTTAAAGAACTGACAGGTATTTTGCTGCAAGAGGAAGAGAGGCGCGGGAATCTGAAGCCTCAGAGTAAACATTTGGCACTGTGGTCAAATAATAGATCTGCGAGAGGGAGATCAGGAGTAAGAGGCAGAGGAGGCAGTTCATGGCAGAGAGGCAGTTCATCGCAGAGAAGACAATCTCCAAATCAATGTATGAAATCTGATAGGAATGAGTCAGAGTTGTTTTTATTGTGGTCGACCTGGACATATGGTTAAAGACTGTCATAAGAAGAAAAGTGATGAGGCTAGGAATAAACCTAGAACACATTCAGGTCATTATGGAGAAAAATCTTCAAATCAAAATCACAGATTATTTATTGCTAGTGATGATATTGATGAACCCCCGAATTTTGACTCACGGGATCTTAGGCTGTTTGTGTCTAACGCTGTTTTATCTGCTGAAACAGATGATTCTGATGCCTGGTTTGTGGATTCCAGAGCATCAGTACAGATAACTTGTAATAAAAATTGGTATGCTAATTTCAAAGAAACTCAGAATGGTGCCAGCATATATCTTGGAGATAATCGCTCTCATCAGATCAAGGGATATGGAGACATTCCTGTGACATTGCCGAATGGTACTGTTCGCCACATTCGCAATGTGGTGTATGTGCCAGGAATAAATAAAAATTTGATCTCTGTGTCCACCATTACAAATCATAACTTGAAGGTTGAATTCTTCAAGAATTATTGCATAGTGAAGGATCTGTTGGACCACTTCCGAACTGTTGCAACGAGATTAAGAGTAGAAGGTCTATACAAACTTGATGTTACCAGTAAAGCACATCATGCACTGACTTCTGCCACTATGCCAACAAAGATTCTTTGGCATCAAAGGTATGGACACATCAATCATCCTGATTTATTGTTATTACAGAAAAAGAATATGGTTGAAGGACTTCCCATGTTAAAGAATGAGAAAGTTGCTTGTGATGGATGTGCATTAGGAAAGATGCACATAGATGAATTCCCCTCTAATCCTGATAAGAAAAAGAGAGATGTGTTAGATCTTGTGCATATTGATATTTGTGGGCCTATGCAGACTCGATCTTTAGGAGGTGCATTTTACTTTCTGTTATTTTTTGATGATTGCACGAGATACACATGGGTTTACTTCCTTAGACAAAAAAATGATGTTTTCGAGTACTTTAAGGAGTTCAGAACAATGGTGGAAAAGCAGATAGGAAAATCCATCAAACTCCTCCGTTCAGATCAAGGGGGAGAGTATAAATCAGGGGACTTCAACAAATATTGCAAAGAGAATGGAATAGTACAACAGTTTACAGTACCTCACACTCCACAGCAAAACAGAGTTGCCGAAAGGAAAAACAGAACTCTGGTCGAGTGTGCACGCAGTATGATGAAAGGTAAAAATATCTCAAATGAATTTTGGGCTGAAGCCATAAATACTGTAGTTTATTTAAAGAATAGAAGTCCAACACGGTGTCTTGATAGTGTTACTCCTTTCAAAGCCTTGTATGGTTCCAAACCTACAATTAATAATTTGAAAGTATTTGGGTGTAAGGCTTTTGCACATATTCCAAAGGAGCATAGGAGGAAATTGGATGCTAAAGCCACTAAATGTATTTTCATTGGGTACTGTTCTGAATTTAAAGCATACAAATTGTTTGATCCTGCTACTCACAAAGTATTTGCAAGTAGAGATGTACTTTTCCATGAGAAGGAAGCAGGA
>ML784238.1:503294-521036 GCA_009831015.1 Picea engelmannii | reverse complement strand
ATCCAAAACCCTTTCATTGAAGAATTTGTAAAGTGTTTCAGCCAACAATTTCTCTTCTGACCTCACACTTTAGGGGGCATCTGTTACACACCAAAATGTCACACTTGAGTTTCGCACCCTAAGTGTCGCAAAGTGACGTATGCACCTCGGTAAGTGTCGCAAGTGTCATATGCACCTTCCCAAGTTTCGAATTCACTTTATTGAGTGTCACAACCCCTTGACACCATGAAAACAATTGTCAATGACCCCTAAGTCATATTGGAGGAAGAACGCCATCATTTTAAGGTCAAAACACACATTTTTCTTGGAAAAATAGACCTTTTGGGGGGCATTTATGAAGGGTGGCGCCCCCTTGGCCATGCTGGGGGAGTGCCAATTCATGGAATGGCGCCCCCTTGCCATGTTGGAGGAGTGTCAATGTAGAATATGACGCTCTGTGTTCAACTAAGGGGGAGCACTAGTCTTGTTAGAGGGAAAAGGGGGATCCTCCACCTTATTCTATGGGCCAACTCTCTTGGGATGAGGTTGGTTATGTTCAACCCCCATGCTATGGCTTCACCTTAGGATATGATCCAAACCTTAAGGAGCCATATCCTCAACCATATCCTTCATTTTCTCATGGTGGTTGTGCCTCTCAAGCCTATATACTGAAGGTATTTCCAAGGTGAAGGAGGAAGTAATCAACCAGAGTATCATCATTTTGATCTTGGTATATTCGTGCAAGGGTTGGATGAGGATAGCTTAGAGAAGTTGTTTAAACATCAATCATGGTCTGTAAGTATCTCTTTTTGGATTTCCAATTAATATATACATGGCATATTTCCTTCAAGCTTGTGTATTTTCTCATTTGCTTGTTTATTGGTGTTCCAATCTTCGTAGATAGACTTATCTTATTTAATCTTGTAGAGTAGGAGATAATTGTTCTCCTCTGTTGTCCATTGTAGATCTCAATTTGCGCCAGTGAGTTTGAAGATCAAGCTCAAGGATTGGAAGCAACAAGGACAAACATCGAAACGGGTTCATCATATCCTCTCTTTCCTTCTCATTATGACTGGTTAAGATAAGTTTAAAGGGATGTTAGTGTCCACTTGTATTGTTTTTGTCTTGGTATAGGGGTCTAGTATTCCAAGGGAAGTTTCATCTGTTTGCAGACAAAACATTTTGTAACAATTCTTACTACAAATGATTATTTTACACAATGGATTGAAGTTATTCCTCTCAAGAAAGTTAATGAAGATCAGGTGATCTATTTCCTTAATCAATTTATAATTTCCAGGTTTGGTATTCCTAATAACTTAGTCTTTGATAATGCATCGTACTTTTCATCCCTTAAACTAATTGAAATTTCTCTGGAAAAAGGGATTGCAATTAAGTATTCTGCAAATTATTATCCTCAAAGGAATGGTTTAGTTGAATCAACCAATAAAAATTCAGTTTAAATCTTGAAAAAGATTGTTCATGAACATCAGAGAAATTAGCATAAACAACTTTATAGTGCATTATGAGCAAACATAGTAACTCCTAATAAGTCGTTAGGGAATTTACCCTATTTTCTTGTTTATGGGAAGGAAGCCATTCTACCTCCCAATATCTTTCTTCCTTCTCTACAACTAGCCCAATTTGTCCAAGAGGAATCATGTCCTAAGATGCAAATGAGAATTGATGCATTAATAAAATTGGAAGAATAACGTGACAAAACCAAAGATAAATTTCACGAACACCAAACAATAATCAAATGATGGTTTGATAAACATTTAATGGATCAGAAAAAGTTTCAAATTGGAGATCTAGTCCTGAAATGGGACAAAGCTCATGAAGAAAAAGGAAAACACACGAAGTTTCAACATCTTTGGTTGGGACTATTCCTAATTGCCAAAAAACTTGGCCCGTTAACATTTATTCTACAAACATTAAATGGAGAGATTGAAAATCTCCCCGTGAATGGCCAAATTCTTAAAAATTATTTTGCCTTGTCATGGAAAAATGACTATTTGTAATATTGTACATTCTGTTGTTTTTATTTTTATGATCATTCATTACATTATGGTAATGCACGAGAAGGTATGTCTCGGTTACAAATATGAAAGGGTATCCCAATGTTCATCAGATTCTTGATTCAAAAAAGGAATTTTTTACTTGTTATTAGAGATAACCTTAAGATTCATCTGAAATAAAAGCTTATGTAAATATTTTTATAAGAGCTTCATCCATCGCATAATAAAGATTTGACATTAGTGATGATTGGGAGTGGAGGTCAAATCTTAGACTTAGTTTTTATCTACCAGAATTTTGCCAATTAAAATAACTCTCGTATCACCATGCTTCCATCACACTCATTGTGTAATATAATATATTTAAAGAGTGTAAACTATGAAATGGAGGTTGAAAAACACTAGTATAAGTGTGGGAAGTACAAGTATACCCATCGGGGATATGGGCGGTTACAGGTAGTGGGGAAATGATTTATGATACTAAGGCATCTTCATCGGGGCTATGGACACTCGAAGGCAACGAAGCAATGCCGGGTTCAAGAGAGATTAGGAACAAATGTGTGCAAGATTCAGTTTGTATAAAGGCACAGGCCTTCGATTTGATTTCACAACTAATTTGAAACTCATTATTTCATATCAAATAATAAATTCTATTTGTTCTTGCTCTTATAAAATGTTATGATAAGAACGAAGTATTGATGACGAACAAATCATTCTTAAATATCAAGCATTGTATTTCTAAACTAGTAAGGGAAAAATGGACAAAATCCCTATACTTCCAATAACAAAGACAACTACTTCTCCTAGTTTGTCGCCATTTGTTGAGACTGGTACAATAACCCCTCTCCATTATTCATTTTTTTCTTAATAAAGACAATTGAGTTCCTTTTGAAATTTTTCTTTACCATTATATGGTCCATTTAATTTTAGTTTCTTTGTTTTCTTTTGTAGATCTTGTCCAACACAAATAAATATCAGGTTCTCGTAATGTCACAATAAATAAAATTAGTGCATATTGTATTAATAACAGTCTTTTAGTTACTTCAAAACTAATGGATGTCATCTTTAATTCAATATAGATTGCTAAACCAACAATTACAAGATTTGATGAAATCTTGTAATTGTTGAAGTTAAAGAAATAAAACCGGATTTTTGAGCTTATAAATGTCTTATTTTTGCATATGTATCCTTCATGATTCTCACCTTACAAAGTATTGTTTGATGATAAGGTCGTCGGAAAAGGAACCATCCAATTCAAACAAAAGGATTCGACCTATCAATTTGATGAAGCATAAGGATCAATTGCAAGAGGAAACATTCATGAGCATAGTTTAAAGGTTAAAATAAACATATGATATAAGGCAGGTATTTTTCATTTGTTAAAATAAAAAGATCAAATAGTTGACTTTTATGATTTGAAAAATATCATTACTATGAGAGCTCTTCTTGCCATAACCTTACATGCATTTAGTATAATTACTCTCTCCATTTCAAAGACTTAATACTCTCTCTTGCAATCATAACACATATCGTCTCTCTAATTAATTGGTAATGATTCATGAATCCCTCACGACCTGTTTATTACACCTAGTTTGTAGATTTTATGAGATACCTACACAAAAGATCTAACTAACAATGAAGCATACACATCATGCAATGGTGTGAAGAGAAGAGACAAAAAATGGAGGAAAGAATGAAATATTTTATATTAACCATATTCCACACTCAAAGAGTGAATAATTTACAATAGATATAAGCTACATAAGTAACTAATGCGCCATAGTAGTGATCTAGAGAGATCTAGACACTCACTGACAAACATTGGAGTGAACTACCACCTAGTCCTAGTTAACTAATCCATGCAATCATCAGTTAATTGAGTCACACGTGTCGAAATGATAGAAACACATGCAATTGCTAGAGATAAAACTAAGGTTGCCATGCATGAGTGACTTCCACTAGTCTAACTGAGTGTAATTGACTCTAAATTGAAGAGAAACGTCCTATTTTGTAGGGAATATTCTCTAAAGAGAATATTCTCATATAAGGAAGTGTTCTCGACATTGGACTATCAAACTTAGGAAAATAATTCTAGGTGAATGTGTAATATTTCCAACACCCCCCTTGAACACTACTAGGGTGTACATGATGAATGGGTCCCATCAATAGAGGCCATGTTAGGTACCCACGAACAATGCAACTAATGACACTGAAATAAAGCGAGGAAAGCGGGAAAACCTCATGGAAACCCCTCCCCTCGCGCAAAGTACAATGTATCAAAAGATTAAAAAAAGGGCAGTTGCTAAGCAACTGTGTTCTTCACTCCAAGGAGACCTTACAAATGTGCAAGTTTAATCTTGGTGAAGATTTTGTTGAAGATGTAGATGTATGTACAAATATGATGATGTAGATGCACCAATGTGATGTTCACACATATCTACTTTCTCTTATTGTAAATAAGAAGATCCAAATGAAGTTTGGATGAAACTTTGTAAATCGTGCGTTTGTTTCCGGAAAAACGTTGAAAATTTGATGATTTTAAAATCCTCACAACTTCACTTCTCAAACCCATTTTAGACGATTTTTTTTTGAAATTGGATATTTTTCTAATAGGAATTAAAATATCCAATTTTTTTTTTGCAAATTATGCTTAGAAAATGTCAAAATTGAATCTAATGTGTACGACCCATTTTTTGGATCATGAGATGCATGCATGGGAGTCACTGCATGTGGCTCCTATGATGCATGAATGGCACATGAAAAAGTGTCTGCATGTGGTTCATGATAAGCATATATGATATCTTTTGTATGTGATTCAGAAAATAGATCTGAAATGGAGTAGACATCATGTTCAATGAATGGAACAAAAATTTGTGCAAATACATGTGTAGAAGGCTCTACAAACTGAGAGGATTGATCTTCTAGTGGCTTTTCTACTGGCTCTATCTTGTCAACCTTTTGCATGCAATCTTCCTTATTCACAAATAGAACCTCCAATCTGGTCCATGATTCATTTGGAGTTGAGTCTTGTGATTCACCATCTACTTGACGATAAATTTCGGGAGAAATGGACAAGCAGATGCATCCTATGGCCATATATTATCTATTGAGAAAATCATATTTTCTCATCGGCGTAATCATGCTCTACTTCCATTGCCATGGTTATTTGGTATAAGCCTCTACTTTTGAGAAGAAGTAGAATCTTTGGCTTCCACTCCAAATAGTTATGAGGCGTGAGAAGTATTGTCGACGAGTAAAACATAGATTCCACCTTTCATGTTGCTTTGTTCTATCTTTGGTACTTGCAAAAGAGTGATGGTGACGATCCTTGCTAGTGGCCTGTGGAATCTGATACCATGTAGAGATTTTGAGATACCTGCACAAAATATCTAGCTAACAATGAAGCATACACAACATGCAATGGTGTGAAGAGAAGAGACAAAAATGGAGGAAATAATGAAATAATTTCTATTAATCGTATTCCACATTCAAAGAGTGAATAATTTAGAATAGATATAGGCTACACGAGTAACTAATGCACCATATTAGCGATCTAGAGAGATCTAAACACTCATTAACAAACACCAGAGTGAACTGCCACCTAGTCCTAGTTAATTGATCCATGCAATCATCAGTTAACTGAGTAACACCTGTGGAAGTGACAGAAACACATGCAACTGCTAGTGATCAAACTGAGGTTGCCATGCATGAGTGACTTCCACTAGTGTAATTGAGTGTAACTAACTCTAAACAAAAGAGGAACGTTCTATTTTGCAGGGGAATATTCACTCGAGAGAATATTCTCATATAAGTAAGTGTTCCCCACACTGGACTATCAAACTTAGGAAAATAATTCTAGGTGAGTGTGTAATATCTCCAACATGGCTAAACATTTGTTAAACCCCAGTTTTACTTCTACCACCTTGCTGATAGGCACCACAAGATTAGTGATTGAGATAAGGGGTAGACAATCCCAAATATAACAGGATTGTATGAGATAAAGGAGACAAAATTTTTGAGACAGAGCTGATTAAAAAATAGAGTCATAATGAGAAAAGGTTTACAATAAAGCATGGTAGTCAGGTTCGAACCCTTTGGAGTAGAATTGGTTAGTATTCATCATGAATGCAATGCAATCTTGGAGAGAACGGGTTGGAGGTAGTTCTTTGAAAAGTTTACAGGGCACAATGAAGAAATGACAAAGGATTTTGCTCAGACCTTTGATGGGGAGTGTGCCTAGGTAGGTAACTTAATCATTCACCTTTGTAATAACTCTCTATCTCAAATTTTAGGACTACCTCATACACAAGAGAAATGGTTCAAAAATAAATCCATTGATTTAAGAGTCTGGACTCCTTTCCTTCTAAGAAATAGACAAAAACCTGATTGGGTTGCAAGAGTACCCAAGGTTTGATTGAAAGACCCCTGCAAAGACTTGTTTTTTTCTGATTCAAAAGTATGTAACATGTGAAGGGCATTTTAGCCTAATCTTCCTCTATCATATCAAAATTTTATTCCATTTGAAAGGGGAGAAACTTTTGAATATGCCTTATTTCTTGTTAAGATATTTCACTAAAATGTAAAAGGATATTCAAAAACAATCTAAGAATGTGGAAAGGTATCTCTACCATCGTGGCTTAGTTAAAATCGTTATCAAGTATGAGTTGCAGACAAAATGAATTGAATGGGCACAATTCCTCTAAGACAATGGATTTGAAGATCAAGACACCACAAAAACTGTTATATAGAATTTACTTCATGGTACAACAGAGGATAGGCCAAGAAATGCAACAATAAAGATAATGGAGCATACAACTGGGGATGAAGATGAGTTCAAGAGATTCTTGGAATCTCATGGACTAAAAAGGATAAACAAGGAAAAAGTAGTGTCAACATAGACAAAGTTGCAAATTTGACACGTTGGCCTATAATGACTAGAGCTATGGCTAAAAGGTTCGAAGAAGATCAAAGAAGAAATGAAGAAATGAGCCATGTATTGGACAAACCTACAAAAAGACACAAAGTTAAATTCTTTGAACCAAAATCTAGATCAACTCTTGAGCTAGATGAACCCCAACATGCTTTCTTTGAGTTTTTAGAAAGTATTGAAATGAAGGAAGGAGAACCCTCTTCTGTCAATAACAAATAATTTTCTCCAACCAATAACATTAACAATAGGAAGTTACCTTCAACTATGGATTTTGAAAGAAAGGGTTTACCTACATGTACCGGCAATGAGAAAGATGAACCTTCTATACCAAAAGCAGAAATAGTCACTCTGTCAACGTTGATTATAACCTCCCAATTAAAGAAGAAGAAAGAGCAAGTTATGAGGTTAAAGAGAGAGGTTTAAGAATTGCAAGTCCTAGAAAGGTTCATAAAACTAAAAACGAATCTCTAAGAGAACATAGTATAAAATTAATGGATGAAAATGATAGTTTGAAGGAAGAAAATGAAAAATTGAAAAAAGAAAATGCTCTATTAGCAAAACATGTATTCAAGTGGTACAAACAGAAAAAGAATTTGAAATTGCAAAACTAGAGTCTAAAAGTAAAGGTTCTTATGCGCAGACCAAGAAGACAAATCAAGAAAAAAGCTACAAATGAGATGTATTTCCCATAACAAAAAATCGAATTCAAACAAGGAAACGATCAGTTTTGGCAAAATTTTGAAAGGTAGGGTTTTTGAGCCTGTAGTAACATTTGACACCTAGATCCACCTTTTGATCTCAAAACCTATCTATTTTTGTTTTCCACTTGTGGCACGTACACCTCCATTTTAGCAAGAAATCTCTCATGATAATTATGTTTCAAATCATACGAGATAATAACTATTTTTTTTCTTTCTAAATTTAGCAAATAAAATATCAATTTTGTTATTAATGTTTACAAGAATAATTAAATTTTTGTAATTGATCATTTATTAAGGCATATGCAGATAGATCTGAAGGAAATGAACATATGGGTTATCATCCTTGTCTTCATGGGATGGTGCGTTGCTCCTGGATCCAGAAGATGCAGCCTAAAAGCATCCGGTCAACATGTGGGTCAACCCAAGTGTCAACATGCAACTTTATAGCAATAGAAACAGGAAATGTCAATCTTCCAAGGAACATGGTCAAATATTACTCACATGATTGAATCACTCGTATTAGGAGAAAAATCAAATTGTAATAAATGAAGAGAGTGATCATAGAGTAGTTAGTTGCTTCATTAAGTGTTATAAATAGTTAATAATATAAAGAGCTAAAGGGGAGGACTTTTGGACAACACAAAGGCATATTTCGTTTGCCATATGATTTTGGATTCTTTATGAACAAGGGAACTAGTTATTGAATGTGGATTTGGTATTTTTATTCAAACTCTTATTACATACTTGTTTTCTATTGTAGTTTTCGAAACTTATAATGGAAACTCGTTATTTTTATCGATTCTAATAAAATCCTTTGAAAACTCTAGTTTATTGGCATTTTGTGTCAAGTGAAGTGGAATTGATGGTGTTGCATTTCTGTTGAACACTTGTTAATTCTTTCATTCAAGTGCTATGAAAGCTACTTTCATTATTATGCATTATGTCAACTAACTAGATATCAAGTAAAAGACCATTGTTTCCATTAAAGATTATTTTTATGATTTGTCAAAATTAGTGTATGTGCTTAAATAAATGATGAGTCCATTATGAATTTTTTATGAAGGCTTACTATTTATAATTCTTGCTTTTGTTTGATATTAGTTTCCTGTTAGCCAACAAAGATAGCATTTCATATATGACAAGATAGTTTCTTACAGGATGTGGATGAGTTGATATCACTTTGGGAACCAATTTATACGACTGTTGTCTCATACTTATTTGTTTTTTAGATTTTTGAACTGTCTCTTTGTCTATCATCTTAGTGTAGATATAATTATTGTTATCTATTTTTAGTAACAATTGTTGGTGTGCTTAGAGGTTCTCGAGATAATGAGTTCTCTCTAAGTCTTAAGAATATGTCATTTTTATCTACACTTTTAAATAGTATTTGCTCTCATTCGAGATAGGATTCGTAGATCAATTTTCTTTTTTGTAAACTTAGGTTAAGTTAGATTAGAGCTTAAACAATCAAGTCTCTTTTCTAAAGAGAAAATATCTTGAGTGGCAAGTCAAGCCCACATATCGATTGGAAACTACCTGTTGGCACAGGGGCAGACCCAGGGTTCAATGCTTCAACAACGCACCAACAAAACCCTAACTACCGACCCTTTCAGCAACACTTGCAAAGCAAATGAAGTCTCACCCGAGGTAGAGGCAGGGGGGGGTTGCACGACTCAAGTGTCTACAACCTAGCTTGGACACAGATCTGTGATCACAGTACTTAACAGAAAACTCAACAATTCACATTCATTAGTCTTTAACCCTTATTCACATCGCGGTTACAACCCTAATTACAGATATCACAGTATTCATCAAGATCAAGCACATCTAATCATCAAGCACATAGCCTTATAATTGATCTATCATTCATTCACATCATAAAGCACTTAAGCATTCATAGATATATCTATCATAACAGTGCACTAAACAAATACAAGAACAATATAGCACAAAGCACATAACACAGGATATATGTGGTTCACCCCAGTGTGGGGCTACGTCCACCAACTCTTCTTCTTCTTTATTAACTTCTCCCAATTTGCTTACATGCACAGAGCCACACAACCAACTCCGCATAGGACAGGAGATCTGCACGCATCTCGCTAGATTCTCCTTCCCCAAGTTAGGTCAAAGCACAAAGCCTTACATAGTTTGTGCACAAAGCACCATAGGTCACTTACAATTAGCTCTGCAAGTCTCAACATACAATATGCACAAAGCGTTCACAAATACTCGCACTTAGCACGATCATACCTCTAGTAGCTACTTCTCACATCACCTAGCTACTTATTTATACATTACAAAAGGCAGCCTAAGCATGGGTAAACCCATGGGCCGACATCCTGTTACATAAACCCTAAACCCAAAAAGCCTGCAAAAGGGGGCAAGATCCTACGATCTCCGCTTCGTCCGGGCGTTCCGTCTTCGACCAGCCTGTCGAAGTCCCAAAAATGGTCAAACACGACCAAGGTTCTCCAAAAATTGGTCGAGGGCCAACAGGCCCCAACACTCACCTATGACTAGTACTGAGTCACTCTGATCTGGGTAATTCTGCTTCGAAGGCCTTGAGCTTGGCTCAAGCGGCCTTGACTTGTTGTTTCGCCAGAGCCTCCTACTCGATGAACTCCTGGATGACTTTCTTGGTGACAAGCCCTTCCAAGCGTTGTTCCACTGTGGTGACCACCTGTTCCAGCTGTGCTCCTTGTCCCTTGATCTCCTCAAAAAGTTTGCAGGATTCGTCCTGTACCGACTGGAGTCTCTGGGTCACTTCCATGACTCTACTCTGGATGGCATGGACCTGTTGTTGAACTGCACATTGTTCCTATGACCTTTTCATCTTCTAAACCGTTGAAAGCAGTTTCAACTGTGCTTTCACTATCGATGCTTGTTGCTTTTCCTCCTAGAGTTGTGCTTCTCATTTTCTTAGTTCTGGATCCTCTGCAAGGCGCTCATAGGTCTACACACTTCGGTTACTGAGTTGCTTGCTTTCTAACGCCAATGCCTTGATTCTTTCGATTGCGCTCCAGGCAAATTCTTCCCTCTGATCTTGCACTTCCTGTGGAGTGCTCGACACTGCTTGCAATTTCAGTTATTCTACTCTTGCTTAGAGCCGCTGAATGGCTCAACAAGCTTCCCCACTTGGCTCTCAATTGTCTCTTCTTCCATCTGTGTCAATCCCAACACTGAGTGAAGTGCTCGAGTGACTGCTTCTCTAACTCCAATCTGCTCCGCGAGAAACTGATCTTTCTCTCTTTAGATCTGCTCTCTGTCCTCTTCAAGCTTCGCTTAAAGGTCATCTTTCTCTTGCGGCACATCCCAACTTTGCTCTAGGGCTTCCTCCTTTGCATGCTTCAAGGCCTCTATGGCATGTTCTTGTTCCTCCTATACTTGACGAAGGCGAGCCTCCGTCACATCTGTTAATCTACGTAGTTGGGCAGGCTCGTCTCCTACTTCTATATCCCGTGATGACAACGACGCAGTAGACACTACGCGACTCGAATAGGGAGCCTGGGTTGTACCCCTTTGAGCTCTGCCTCAATCCTGTCATACATTGTCTCCTGTTTGGCTTCGTTTCGCTGCAAAATGTCCTTTGAGGTATCTGATACAGCTGCAATGATGAGGTCGATATCATCCACCGTGAGCACAGTCTATAACTGAGGCTTATTTGCTCGTGACTTCTTCCTTGCTGTGGGTTCTTTGGAGAAACCTTTCTTTTCTTTGACGCCTCAGCCTCTGTAAGGGGATCTTTAGGCAATATCACTTTGCCCTGTTCCTATTTGTCTTCTTCCCCTTCCTCCTCTTGGTTTACTTTGTCACCTCCTCCTCCTCCAGGTGAGTCAGGCACAGTTTCCTCCGATGCGCTATTTAGTTCCTGCACATCTTCCTTCTTTTTCTTCTTGCTATTGCTGGGTCCATCATACTCTTCCCGGGTGACTACAAGACTTCCAATGAGGTGGGGTCGAAGAGTTCTGTCTGTTCAACTGGTACAAGGAATTCTGCAGGCCATTCCTAGGTTATTTCCTCAATATCTTCTTCGATGAGTTTAGGATTGGATCTCTTCCTTGTGTTCGTCCCCGCGTGTAGTGATGTAAATGAAGTGCCTGTCTGAATGAAACTTCACTATTGGCCTGAACTTATGGAGTGTATTCGACGTCATGCGAGGGAAGGATTCAATGTCCCTTTTCAGTTGCAAGTAATAGGTGTGGAATACCACATTGGACTGCCATTGCTTCGCCATGTTGCTCGAATACCACAGGGTAGTGAACCTCGCGGCCAGTGGTTCAGACGGCTCGACTTCAGGGAAGGTCTCTCCCTCCGGCATCTCCCAAGCGACAAAGGCAATGAGGATCAACAACCAGCTGAAGTGAAACTCGTAGCCTTGGTCCTGTGCTTCTCGACAATCCTGCTCCAACTGGTTGACGAGGTAGCTCGCCCAGTTCATCTGCAACCCTTCAACACACTTTCCTGCGAGGTCGACGACGAACCCAATGACCTGCGTTGGTCTATTCTTCTTGACGAGCTTGCCTGCTATCAGCTGACAAGCTAGGCGCACTGCGCCATTTTGGATGGAGGCTACCTTGTAGCCCCACTTCCCTTTCTCCACATCCCCATAGGTGTTTTTTATTCGCTACGCCAGGGTGCGATCTGCAGCCTTCCCTGGGTAGAAATCTTGAGGGTCCCGTCCTTGCATGCTCAATCCAGTGATCCGGTGGATCAACATCGGATCTACAGTGATGCGCCTATCCAACCACAGGTAACTGCCATGGAAGCACGACATGAGGAGTTTAACGCACGCGTTAACCTCCTGATGTCTGTCGAAGTGTGGTATCTTCATCACATTAAGGATTGTTGATCTCGCGATGTCCATGGTCCACGGCTGGGGGACTATCTTCGACTTCTTCCCCATTGTCTTTGTCAAGTACTTATGTCGTGCGAACATTCCATAATTCTTGCAGTCTCCTAAGTTGAAATCACTGATCTTAAGTGTTATAATCTGTCCCAACTGCGCATATCCCCTTTGGGAGGTATGTAGTGATCAGTGTATAGTCGAAATATATCGGGACGTTGTCACGACTAACCACACCAACCAGAGGCGGGATATAGTCGAGCAAGACCGACGGAATGAGCTTCGCATTTGCCAGGTCGTCGTGATGCTTACTTCTTTTCTCTGTCATAGTTCGGGATGGCCCAGATCGACGTGTAGTCGATGAGGATGCTTGCAATCCTCTCGTTGATGAAGCTTGTGCTCCTGCGGACATGACCTTCTCAGCCATAATGTCTATCAGGATCTCCTTTACATACTTCTTTACTGCGTTGCGTTCGTCCGACATACACGCTCGTGATCAAATATCTTGGGTAGGCGGACAAATACTCAAGGTAACCAAATCAGGCGACAAGGTCTCAATAAGCACAATGCGATAGCAATCAGTTCTCTATGGGCTCGAATAATCACAATTTGCAAAAGTGTCCCCGGTGAGGCATTCGACGGATTAAGTAAACAACATCCTAACAGACTCCTCCAACAGGTAGAAATGCCTCAATCAATATGATTCCATCTGTTATGGCGCGGTCCCAATGGTCTAATGGCGATCTTTCCAGCAGTAACTACGTTTCTAGCCGTTCTGGAGTGTCGTTCTAATGGTCGGGACACCTCCAACGGTCATATTGCTTCGCTGTGGCGAAGTGCCAATCTGCGTTGTTCTATTATTCTAGCGGGGTTCAAGTTCTGCAAGCCTTCCTTCTGCGAAGTCCTCTCTAGAACCTCTTGCAATTTTTCTAGCTTTGCTTTCTTCTTACTGAGCTTTCTTGCTTTCTTTCCTGTGATCTGCGTCTCTGGATTCATCTTTCCATTCTTGTTCTTATCTTCTCTTAGCATAGTAACTTTGCATTGTTGAGGGTCCTTTCATAGGGTTCGAGGGTAATACTTCTTCTCTTACTGTTTCTGGAGTAGGTGCTCTTCTCTCCTGCATGGATAAGTTCTTTAAGCCTTCTTGCGTTCTTTCAACTTCGACAGCCAGGTCTCTGGCCTTCAGTTGCTTCGACTTGTCCTCCTATTCTTCTATTAAGCGCGTTATTCTCCTAGCCATGAAATCCCTTAATTCTTGCTTTTTTTGTTCTATAGCTTCCTCTTCTTCTTTCCTTCAGATCTGATCTCTCTCAATCCAAGTCCTTCCTAACAAAAGTGCAAAAGGAGCATTGTTCTCAACAAACTTAATGACCTCGAATTCTTCTTCTGTCGATGTTCCATGAGCACTCATAGGTACATGAGTAAATCTTCCACATAAAGTTATCATGTTTCTTTTAAACAAGCCTATCCTTCTCAATGAAGGAATCATAACAGGCTTTCCCAAAATTTCCCAAGTGCTATCTAGCACAATATTCACATGTGTTTCTGCATCCAATACACAGTGTATGTCGAAGTTTCCTATTCTTTTTTCTATGCACTCTTTCTCTTTTAAGATCTCTGGTAAACTGATGTCTCTGTGATCATTCAATGTTTCTTTCATCTGCAATAATATAGCCTTTGATTCTTTATGGTTCTTTAGCATATTCTTAGTCTCTTGACCTTCCTCATGGTTTTCTTGTCTCATGTTCATCTTCTCGACTTTATCAATCATTCTAGGGAAATCCAAAACTTCATGTCCAGTAGCTTTACAACAAAGGAAAATGGGACCTCTACCAGGGCATTCCTTAGCAAGATGTCCCAGTCTTCTGCAACTATAACAAAGAGTCAATCCTCTCTTTCGCTTAAACGATCCCCAACCTTTCTTGTACTGTGCACTGGAATCACAGTGATGAACTTGCAAAAAAATCTTTCTAGGATCTTGCATCCACTTGTTAGTCCAAGATTTCTTTCTATGCACATGAATAACATATCTTTCACTATTTCTATCAGGTCTATTCATATCACATCTTCTTTCTTCTAGTTGTGCCCTAGTTTTCAGACTAAGACAAAATCTATCAAACATACCTAGATCCATTCTTTCGAAACAAAATTTCCCACTTATCTTACCTTTATCAGAGCACAAAGATTTTAAGATCTTACCTCTTTTCTTCAGATCGAACTTCTCTTCTTAGCACAGAGCTTCATAAGTCAAGTAGAGTACTATGCACTAGAGCAACATATCTATGCACATAGCTTTCTCTTTTCTTTAGTTCCCAACAATCACAGTTTCAGGTCCCGACAACAGAACCATTTGTTGGCACAGGGGCATACCCAGGGTTCAACGCTTCAACAACGACGCACCAACAAAACCCTAACTACCGACCCTTTTGGCAACACCTGCGAAGCAGATGAAGTCTCACCCAAGGTAGAGGCAGGGGGGGTTGCACGACTTAAGTGTCTACAACCTAGCTGGGACACATATCTGTGATCATGGTACTTATAAAAAGACTCAACAATTCACATTCATTAGTCTTTAACCCTTATTCACATCGCGACTACAACCCTAATTACAGATCAACACAATATTCATCAAGATCAAGCACATCTAATCATCAAGCACATGGCCTTACAACCGATCTACCATTCATTCACATCATAAAGCACTTAAGCATTCATAGATATATCTATAATAACAATGCACTGAGCAAATACAATAACAATATAGCACAAAGCACATAACACATGATAGACGTGGTTCACCCCAGTGTGGGGCTACGTCCACCAACTCTTCTTCTTCTTTATTAGCTTCTCCCAATCTGCTTACATGCACAGAGGCACACAACCAACTCCACATAGGACAGGAGATCTGTGCACACGTCGTCAGATCCTCCTTCCCCGAGTTAGGTCAAAGCACAGAGCCTTACATAGTCTGTGCACAAAGCACCATAGGTCACTTGCACTTAGCTCTTCAAGTCTCAACATACAATATGCACAAAGCATTCACAACTATTCGCACTTAGCACGATCAGACCTCTAGTAGCTACTTCTCACATCACCTAGCTACTTATTTATACATTACAAAAGGAGGCCTAAGCATGGGTAACCCATGGGCCGACATCCCATACCCATTACATAAACCCTAAACCCAAAAATCCCACAAAAGGGGGCAAGATCCCACGATCTCCGCTTTGCCCGAGCACTTCGTCTTTAACGAGCCCGTCGAAGTCCCAAAAATGGTCAAACATGACCAAGGTTCTCTAAAACTTGGTCGAGGGCCAACACTACCATTCCAAATGAAAACGAGTTTAATTGGGGCTTGTGATTGACTAGTTATCCCCTGTTGCAGAAGATAATTTTTCCACCTGTCAACAAGATCAAAGATCAATATACCAATATTTGCATGGTTAAAACCCTTAGAGAGGGAAATGGTCCATGACCCCAACTAACATTACCACTTGAGGCAATATGTTAATGTAAAAAGAAAATATATTACATGAACATTGCTCGTCAATCAATCACAAGAAAACGACTCTCCATGATCTTTAAATAGAGATCATGGACCAATTGTGTTAAACCATGGATTTAGTGTCGTTAGTGTCGAGAAGAAAATGAACTATCATATAATTTTGTGTTTAGAACATAATCATAATAGTTGAATTAGTTAGTTACAAGCACACACTAAAGAAACACACATTACACCAAGTTGAACTTAACTCTTGAGCGTTTAAATGTCAGAACATCAACCTAGTGAGATCCCTTGAAGTTAATGAGAGGAATTTTAGTGTTAACCCATCGAGGACTCCGTGATACAAATCACATTAATTCCCCACATGTTTTAAGGGGGATTGATTTTGTGTGTGTGTGTGTGTGTGAGAGAGAGAGAGAGAGAGAGAGAGAGAGAGAGAGAGAGAGAGAGAATTTCGTTGACCATCAATATAAACAATAGTTGTACATGCCATTTTATAAAGAAAAAGCGAGCTACTTTAGCAACCACCATGAGCAAGAAAAATTGTGTTGGTTTCAAAACCAAAATTATGCAACATCAAAACATAACCACTCAAGCATACAACTATCCATACACATGTCTGTTGGCGTCATAAGTCACTCCTGGATTGCAGCAAAAGTAGAGCTTGACGTCCATCAATTTATGTCACGATTTGTTAAAAGGGGGTGATTGAATGGAAGTAAACTTAGGACAATATCGCTCACTTAAAAAACTGGGTTGGAACAACAAGGACATGCGAGGTCTTAACTTAAGCCAGTAAATTTGCATAGTGGTGAGTAAGTGAAAGAAAAGAAAGGGGAAAAGTCTCAGATATGAGATCCTCTCAGACCAGAGAAACTTCAAAGTAAACCTCAAACATTGCAGAACTAATACAATCAAACATGCATTATATAGTTACAACAACACCTGACTGGATCAACCATACCCGGGCTTCAGATTCAGAGGAAAAAGGAAAGGAGGAGGCTAGCCACCATTAAACAAGAAATCTCATAATATCATTCTATATCCAGAGAACCAGAGGCTTTGTTAAAGCTTTACAGTCGGGAGCTTTGCTCTACCATCGATACCTACAAAAATGGCAAAAATGCCTACATATACTTGGAACTGACTCAGGCATTGAAGGCACAATCACATCATGAGTTCAATGCTTGACGTCGAGGAGCTTCTCTGTCATGTTGCACATGCAGATGTTGGGCAGACTGCCCATGTAGTCGCTTGTCAGACGCAATCTCTGTAAGGATGGACTAACAGTCTGCCTCTGCACTTGTCCCTTCCTGGCCTTCTATTTATGGAGGAGACGATGTCTAACCACCACCAACCACCTCAATAACTGCTTCCTCGGGATTAGGTGAGGCCCAGTCAACTTTGCATCTGCAAGACGTGGCAGTCTCCCTTTGGCTTTTGCTGCTTCGTTGGACTGCTGTGAGGGGACCCATATGGCGGATGTGGATGAGGGTCTGACGGGGGCGATGGCGTCAACATTGTGAGGGTGAGACGAGAGGTGTTGAGGTGGAAGCACCAGGTGGCGAAGAAATGGAGGCTGTGACACCAGATGATGAGGCGATGTGCCACGAGAAGGTGACAAAGAGGCCGCAATGTGACAGGTCGAGGAGTGAGGACACGACACAGGTGGAAGTGGCGTGGAGCAAGAGAGAGACACATGGCAGGAGGTGAGAGGATGATGAGATGAGGAGGGGCCATGTGGATGGAGAGATGGGAGCTGTGACACC
>ML784238.1:472549-489506 GCA_009831015.1 Picea engelmannii | reverse complement strand
AGGGTGGATGAAATGAAGGTTCAAATACGAGACCGAACGACAGACTCGACACGGCATCTACGAGATCTAGCTAAAGACTCGACTCGATATCTACGAAATCTAGTGAAAAGACTTGACTTGGTGGGAGAGTTGACTGTTTCATTTTTTAACGAGCTTGACACAGGAAAAGAACTATGCTCAAGGCTCCAGGTTCAATCCCCAGATTTATGTTTCATTTTTTACCGAGCTTGCTATAGAGAGGAAAACTATGCTCAAGACCTCTGTTTCATTTTTTAACGAGCTTGACACAAGAAGAGAACTATGCTCGTAGCTTCTGTTTCTTTTTTTAACGAGCTTGCCACAGAGAGGAAAACTATGTTCGTAACCTATACTTGATCATGGCTTCCAAGAGGACAATGCTCTGGAAGGACACCATGTCAAGGAACAAAAGTCGGACATGGCTTCTAAGAGATTTTCACTGGACGGAAGAAAAACACTCTGGAAGGAACACATGTCGAGGTCCATGATAGGGGTAAGGAGATCGAGCTCCAATAGCCCTACAGAAGAGATCACCATGTCAACTACCGGATCTAAGTCATCAGAAGTTGAAGTCATGGGAGACAACGCCAAATAATTGACCTGTGGTAGGGGTGATACCGTTTGCATATAAGACTCGCTTAGGGAGGTCATTGGGTTGGTAATCAAGTCAGGACCAACGCATGAAAGTTGATTGATAGCCACAATTCTTCCATTGTGAGGGAAAGATATCAGACGAAAAAAGGTGGACACAATAGCTTTCATGGCATAGACATAATCTCGCCCAAGGAGTAAATCGAAATCCAAGGGGTCCTGGACTACCATAACATCAATAAAGACAGTTTTCCCTCCCAAAGTTACAGAAAACTGAGGAAGGACACCTAAAGGGTGACTGGTTCTTCTGTTAAAAGCGAACAAAGTCTGGGTAACCGACACAAGCTGAGGATAACCCAAAGCTTGCCAAGCAATAGAGGACAAAATACTAACGGAGGAACCTTCATCTATTAGCGCATGAGGAACGTCCCGACCACAAACATGTACTGTAATCTTGAAAGGAATGTGAGAGGGAAGATGAGGTCCAGTTAGCACACCCCAATAAAAAAGGATGGCTTCATTACTTGGAGGGGGTTTCCCGGGAGGAGGAGGAATGCCCCCCAACACGGTAGATTTTGTATCAACGAGAAAAACGTGGGCAGAATCGAGTTTACTCTCTAGCGGGAGAGTACGATCGATTGATAACGACATCAAATCGACCACTTGGGTTTCATTCTCCAAGGGGAGAATGGGGTCGACAGGTGGAAACAGATCGACCGCTTGGGTTGCACTCTTTAACGGGAGAGCGAGATCGACCGAAGATGGGATCGGATCAACCACTTTGTCAACCGGTTCAACTAAGGATGTGACTAGATTGACAACATGATCAACCAGACTGACCGATGAAGGGACCAGAGCAATCACTTTGGCACTCGTCAGAGGAGGAGTAGGATTGACCACGTTGGCACTTTTCAGATGAAGGGTGGGACTAACCAATGACAGGACTGGATCAGTCACTTCGGTTTCACTTTTCAGATGAAAAGTGGGGCTGATCGATGATGGAACTGGATCAATTGCTTTGGTTAGTGGTTCAACCGAGGATGAAACTAGATTGACCACCTGATCAACCGGACTAATCGGGGATGGAATCGGATTGACCATTCCATCAACTAACGATGGGTTGGGGGAAATCTTATGATAACCAGTTGGAAGTTGAAGCTTTTCTAAAAGAGAAGAAGCCTCGTCCATACGAGGACAAAGGTGAGAATAATGATCACCTTCGCATAACATACAAGGAAATTTGACAGTTGTCTTCTTCTTACCAACCTTAATGTCACTAGTTGATGGGGTGTCACCAGCATGTTTAGTAGGGGCCGATGACGTGGAAGATCACATTTCTAAGACCTTGGGAATACCAGGGAAATCCCTCAGAAAGTGGTCACCCTTACAAAGATTGCAAGAGAATTTGGGTTTCAGATTCTTTGTTTTAATCTTGTCGACCTCATCAACACTCCCAGTACGATTAATAGTAGATGGTTGCTTGGATCCAACATCTGATATGGTTGGAGGCTTGGTCCTTTTCGGGTTCTTCTTCTTCTCTTTCCGTTTCTTCTTCTTCTTATCAACCTGGCTACTTGCTTTAGAGCTTTCACTAGGCGAAGAAGGAGAAAGGGAAGGAGACTTAATGGGTGAAGAAGGCGAAAAGTTGACATGAGGTTGATGTGTGGGTGGTGTACTTACATCTGAAGCATTAGGTGCAACTGAAGTACTGGGAAGATTCAAGATCACCGGAGTGGGGAACAACCAAATCGGTAATCCGATGGTGAGTCCCAGAAGACTCAGTGTGGCAATGTACGGAGGACCAATGTTTCCAAAAGAAGGAAAGGTGAAAGGTTCCCCGGGACAAGGGGTTCCTCCATTGGTACTCCCAAGAGTTGATGCCATTAACATTGACTCGACCTAAGGTCCACTAAGTAAAACAAACAACACACGCTAAGAATCGAAGAAGCAAACAATCAAACAAAACTTCCCACAATGAAACCACGAGTTGGTGATGAAATCCAACGTCGCGAGATTAATATAGGAAGGGGCGGGGATAGAGCGGGTGGATCAGTTACGTTGGCGACCTGCTTAACAGACTTACGCCTTGGTGCAAGCTTCCACGCAGTAATTGTGGATTTACCCTCCAAGGAGCCCGAGTGAGTTTGACCAACGTCTGTTTCAGGTACAGTGAGACTTCCCTTCACTGTCACCTTGTGTAAGACCTTGAAGGTTATGGCTACTAAGGTCACCAACTCACAATCAGCCCCTGGGCGGGTATAGTCGACAGTCCAGTCCGAACGTATGGGTAGGATAACAAGTTCGAAATCCTTCAAGAGAATTGAGGACAAGTGGACCGGTAGAACTCCAGAGGACCTCGAACGGATTCAGAATTCACGAAGCACCGAGACCAAATGAAGATAGCTGAACCTCAAGAAGAACCCCCAATATACGATCTGACTACTACGAACGGTTAAACGACGGAGGGATAATCTCCGTAATTCTCTCGAACGCGACCTCGTGCCTAACCCCTGTGTGAGAGGGGGATCCCAGTAAGCTTATACGAAAATTGGGTCTGCTCTCCCTATCGCAAGATGCTAAGTTTGTTTGACAGCTTTGGAAAGTTATTATCTTTCACACCTATTCCAAAGCCCTACACCTTAAGCTAATGTAGGTTTGCTACCAGAAAATGTAAAAATGTCTGATAAATTTTAGTTTAGCGCTTGATTTTAAGGTTGTTGCTTACTCAAGAGGAAAATGGTGTGGACTAAATGATGTTTTGACCGACTCTAAACAATGCAAAGAAATGAGAATGAAAACATTTCACTTCGATGAAAGCTATTTTACGAGAAGGAGAAAACGTTCATCATTCCAGTCCCAAAATGCCAAAAACCAAGCAATTCCGCTACTTCAAATACAAGCTAGTTTCACTACCCGAAAGCAAGAATGCAACTATGGTCTTTGTTTGATTCTAATGTATAAATAAAGTAAATACAAATCCTTTAATGCTTCACTACTTTCAATTAGAAGAAAGAGTCAAATGCAGATGCAAAAGACACGAAGCGACAAAGGTTTCAAACAAAGCATGCACTCAAAGCAATGCGAACTGAAAGAAAACAAGTAGAAACTTGTCCTAACAAGAACTCAATCAAGGATTCAACAACTGACAAACATCCATTGAGTACAAGAAGATGCAGAAAAGAATCCAAGAAAAGACAGGGAGAAAGAGAATATACCCAAATTTGGGATCAATAAATTTTTGCACTGAGAGTAGTGAGGTGCTCTACAGCCCAGTATAGGGGAGATGTTGTCACAGTAGCGTTATTACACGAACCATTACATATTACACACATATATATACTATGTACAACATCTAAAATATTAATTCCTTCTTAATAAAAAAATTACACCTTAAGAAATTTGATCCCTCTCGGTGCTTGATAGATCTATATCTAAGATGGATCTATGCTGGTCCTAAATTTGTCCTGGTGGTTGATGCTGGCTGTCCTTAATTCAAGAAGCCATAGAAAGCTAAGAAAGTCAGCTTTCAGGCAAAGGGAAGACTCATTAAGCTCAAATACAGAATTGACTCAATGTGAAACTATAGGCATAACAGGCTTTACTGTGTTCCAGATTCGCCACTCTAGTGTGGTGATCCGGAATGGATCCACAATGAAACTTCGAATGGTTAATGAATCGACGCAAAGTGCTAGACTATACTGGAAGTTTTGGCTACGGAAGTGAAGCTTGTGGCTATGGAAGTTGTTGATGAGGTAGGAGGATGTGGTTGACAGTGTGAAGGGGCCCATGCTAGATAAACCAGCTACCACTTGCTTCCAAAGTGCTACTCTGCCAAATCAAGGATAGATGTTTTTTTAAAGGAGAGACAGATATGAAGGAACTCTGATTGGAACACTGCTGGAAAAAAGACAAAAGGGAGAGGAAGAGTGCTGCAGATGGCAAACTGAAGCAGACACAAATTTAATACCCAATCAATCCTCTGCAGCACCATCATTGAATAGATTGAATTGCTGGTTTGTATCCACAGTGATATCCATTTGCTTGAATTGCTGATTGGTATCCACAGCCCAATTGCAAGTTTGTTTGAATCGCTGTTGTATTGTTAGTTGTGCGTTCTCTTTCATAAGGTGCAGTTTTAGAGACCACATGGTTGTGATCTATGTAAACCATCAGCGATATCCCAGAATAGCATCGTATCCTCTGTATAAAATGTAGGAAACCACCTACAGCTATCACTAGGACCTGATCCGGCAGTATACAACCAATCTGCATTCAAACAGTTTGCCCTCGAGCCCGCATGCTTGATTAATTACGTACAGCAATGCACAATTACATATAACATATAATTCACATGAAATTTCCAGTTGCGTCAACACCAGCTACCAAGTTGTTTACTTTGGGGAGATGTAGGTTCAAGATTATAGATATATGTGTGCTGCATTCCACCATATATTGATAGCACAGCGTGGTATTACATTCACAAGACATTGTGTAGTGATATCTACCTACAGCTCTCTATGCATAAATATATATATGTTGAGTTGTAGTTCTGTTGCAAAGAAAGGCAGGAGAAAGAAGCATCATTAATTCTGTTTTGAGCATGCAGAGGGTGTGATATTTTATTTTGGCATAACCCAATTAGAGTGGATTTGTTCATAGTTTGGCATTGAGCTTGGCATTCTAAAGCAAGCGAGTAAACCAAGTCTTGAAACCAAATACAAACAGAGCCATTCATGCCTGTTAGTGAGTAGCATCTTAGAAGCATGATCTCAATTTGACAGTGATTGCAGAGATACAATTTAATTCCGCAAAGAGTAGAAGGATCCACATTGGCAAGATGAACGGGCCACAGGCTTACCGTTTACAGATTAGGTGGGGAACTGGTTTCCCGTGCAGATCTTAAATGCAGATTCGCCAATCAACTATTGGAATCTGCAGGATTTTCTGCTGGATCTGCAGGAGGCAGCTCAGGAACCATCTCCAGCTGCAGGAGGCAGCACAGGAACTGTCTCCAGCTGCAGGAAATGGTTCCTGCCTGTAACGATTAATTAAAAAATTGAAAAATAAACTGTGGGAGTTTTTGTAGGGAAAGGGATTTTGTTTGGGGTGGGAATGACCTCCCAACAGCCAGTGGAGTTCTGTTCTCCCATGGTTTTATTTTATTTCTTCGAACACTCTTTTACCGTGGTACCAAATTTGCCACCCAAGTGTGGGGAACTGGTTTGGTTTGTGGATCGGAAATACGTATTTGCCAATATGCTACTGGGAACCTCAGGATGCATCTCCAGCTGCAGGAAATGGTTCCTGCTTGTAACAATTAATTAATAAAAGAATAAAAACCTGCGGGATTTTTTGGAGGGAAAGGGATTATTTTAGGGGGGAGGGAATGGGAGATCTGTTCTCCGATGTTTTTATTTTATTTCTTCAAACACTCTAGAAATTGGTGCAATCTAAAGCGAATCCTTTGTAATCAGAAAAAAGGACAATAAAACAGTTTTGAAATATTCCTCCTAAAAATAGACAAATGTCTTAGTGAAGAATTCAATGAAGTTTCTCAGTTTGCTTTCATTCTCTACCGAAGGTTCTAGTGGAGGTGGAGAAAACCTTTTATGGGCAAGATCATTGTTACCCAAATGACAGATTGTAGAAGTCCCAAGAAATGTTCACTCTGCCTTGTTCATTGAATTCGGCTTAAATAAATTTTCCTAAATTTGCCCTGGTGGTTGATGCTGGATTCCCTAAATTCTTGAAGTCATAGAAAGCCAAGAAAGTTATAGCTTTCAGGCAAATGTAAGACTTAATAAGTTGAAACACATAATCACCTTGATGAAATTATAGGGATAGAAACTTTGAAACGAACACAGAATTGCCTTGATGAAATTGTAGTCAAAGCTTAGAAGCATCACGTTGCCAAAACTTAGAAGGATGTTAGAATTACCTTTAAATAATATGTATTTGGGACAGTCTCTTCTCATCAAAAACAGACACGTCTTTTTGTTGTCAGGGCTTGATGCCATGATCTGAACAAAAGAAAGAAAGAAAAGACATTATACTGGAAATGACACTTGTAAACTATTTTTAATACATGGAATCTCAAACAGAGCAATGAGACATCTTGGTAATGCCACTCCAACGAATTATTGCAATAAGACATCTTGGTAGTGCTGCTGCAATAGAATTATTGCTGCAAATATAGGATACCAAGAATAAATTAGTACAAAAGAAAGCCAGTTTGATGCTGTCAACATGAAGAATACTCGGAAAAATATTAGATGAATTGTTTCAACTTCTAATATCTTAAGTCTTAAATTTTTTTGTAGAATGTGACATGTCATGTGATGATATCTGACATCTAAATGTTTGGAATGTATAATTTGAATTCTCTGATTTTTTCCCTAAAATTTCTGTTTCTTTTGCATATAATTACAATATAAGAACTTAGGTAACCACACCCACCATTCCTAAATTCCAGTCGACTGCTGCACCCACACTCTATTCTTTTGCCAATTCCGGTGCACACCCATGAATTGTATAACCTTGTTCTTTTATATATGCCATTTTCTCAAATCCTGATCCCGACTTTTCAAAAAATCGAGTGGATCTGTATCTGGATACTGATTAATATCCATTGTCCATGGAACTTAGGGTTTTGTATGTTCCTGGATTTTGAAGCAGTATCCTATGGAGAATTTGCTCTTGACTTGGACACTGGGTTTGGATGTGATATTATCAAACATCATAATAGTTGTAAACAATGTTCTAGTTATTGTTTGTATGCTATTGTTGTGTTTCTAAAGTTTATTGAGCATTCACTCATCCGTTTTTTTTAGGAAACACCTATACAAACATCCATATGCATATTTTCTTTTCATGTGCTGCATGACTTCTTTATCAATAGATTGTCAGCCTCTTGGATTGTTAGATCAAAACTTGTTATCCTTCTGCATCTGCTGCTTGTGAGAGGGGAAGGGGGTGGGTAAGAACAAACACTACAACCAATTCACTAAAGGGGCACAGTTTGCTTGGTAGCTTATTGGATGACAAAAGTCATAATGACGGGGAATGAGAGCTGCCATGGCTGAGTGATGGAGGGGACCATTTTTGGCGTGTGCAAGGCATGCTTGGCAACGATTGGGAAACATGAATCCAGAGGCGGCTATGGAGCAATACATTGGTCTGCTCAACAAGATATTTCCTTCTTGGAATGAAAGCCTTCTAGAAGTAAGTATCTTCCAGTGAAATGGTCATCTTCTTTTTTCCTATAATCTGTTTAATGTCTACCATTTTTTTCCTTGCTGCGGCTGCATCTTTTGCATTTGATTGTACTTGCAAACATGCTAATTCCTATTTTCTTATATTTTATCAGAAGAACAGAACGAAGGATCCTGACAGTTCTCAACTATCGGCAAGCTCAGGAGGAATGACATCTGTCTTTAGCTCGTTTATGCATCAAGAGGGATCAGATGATGAAGCGTAATCCTCTCCACCTCATCCTTTTACATTTCTATTTTTATGATTGTCAGAGCATAAACATGTAGCACATGATCTAAGATTGGTTTTTGAATCATTCATTCATCAATGTCAAGCATTATAATGTAATTGAATGGGGGCTTTTTGATGGATCAACATTTGTGAAGATAATTGATTGTTCTTAGACAAATGCTATTTTTTATTTATTTATTTATTTCTCTATGGGATTTTTATATCCATAAAAATGGCAGAGTCGACATTCAGTTAAATTATTTCTTTTTGTAATCCATTCACTGAGGGAAATTCACTCTTCTATTGAAGTTCTTTCTAAATTTTTTTATGTAGTGTACAGGTTCTAGGTAATTACTTCTGATTATCTGCATGCCTTTGCCTGGTCTGTTCTCTTTCTTTTTTTTTTAACGTTTTTTTAAAATTCTGTATTGTACTGATTATTTTCCTTAACTTTGTCTGCAGGAAGTTGGAGATGATCCATTCATATGCCAGGGAAGCGGACACTGCAGGTCTGCTTCAAGCAATAGAGCAAGGAGTACCAGTGGATTTAAGGGGTAAGTCATTGATATTTTGTTATTCTAATCTGCATTCAGTATAGGTTAACCATACTTTTTATTGACCATGCCATCACCAAACTTGTGATTTCCAATGATCAATTAACATGCCATGCTAATCTGCAACATGTCTTAAATTGACCCAATAACCTCAGAGCAATTACTGGCTAGCGAGTCAATAAAGGACTAGATGTGTCTTTTCCCCTTTTCATTAGCCTGAACTCCACAACTGTGTTCCGTTTAATATCGAATCACTTTCAGATTGGTTTTCTTCCTATTCTATTCTTTGTGAGTGGCCAATAATGGGTATAGCCATTTTATGCTACAAATTAGCTGAAGAAAGATAAAAACTTAATTATTAACAATTTTCTTTTGTCCTCTACTAAATGACTGTTCATTTATTTATCCCTGAAAATTCAACAGTTTATAATCTTATTCCCAAAATCATATTAGATTGGTTATTGTTTTATATCCTTTGCCAATAAGTTTTTATGAGTTGTGGTATCTTCACTGGGCATGAGTTGTTTACTATAAAGCACGTACCTGGAGGGAACATGTACAAGGTTTCTCAAATCAGATTTGACAGCAAAATTCACACTGCTTCCTCGATTGGAAGATGTACTGTGAGTTCAACCTGATTAGCCATCTGTTGAACCTTCATTTTTTTCAACAGTCCTACCAGTGCCGAAATTTTTATGCTCGATGATCAAGTTGATTGTCCAATTGTTATGCAGTGTAATTAATGTATGCCTGTTGACCATCAGCTCCATGGCAATCCATCTCTTTCTTGATGCTTGGAATCTTCCACATGTCAAATGTTTTCAACTTTCTATAATGGTTTTCGTTTGCCACATTCTGGACAAGTGTTTTAGTGCTTATTGTGAACTTACCTTTGGGAGGAAAAGGAGCACAATAATCAAAGTATATACAAGAGGCCAATAACTTGTAATGAACCAAATTACAAAAGCACAATTTTATGTACTATGGATGGTGAATCCACAATTATTTTAAGATATAACCTTTTACTTATAAATATCACTTTCACATTAGTAAGATCATTGTGTGGATGAATACAAGATCATTGTGTGGATGAATACAACAAGTGATTGTAAGTTTCCAAGCTTTTTGAATTGAAAATCTAGTTCATTATGTTTGCGTCCATGATGGGAAAATCATTGTGCAAAATAAAAAAACGGACTTGAAAATATTTAGAGTGTAATTGAGCCAACTTCATATGCTTATGTAAATTGAACTAAGCCTAATCTTTTCCTCCTGTTGGAAGTGCTTCCAGAGATATGTCCTGAGGTGCAGCACTGCATAAAACAGACTTATGTCCTGAGGTGCAGCACTGCATAAAACAGACTTATGTCCTGAGGTGCAGCACTGCATAAAACAGACTTCAATTTAGATGCCATGTTTGAGGGGTATTTATTCTGCGAAATTTGCCTGGGATGTGCACCCAGCCTAATACTTTTTTAAAATGCCATTTGTGCGGGGATAACCACAGTGAGAAGCCCCCCATTTTGCAAAATGTGAGGGGGCAGGTACACGGGAGCCCCCGATTTTGCAAAATGTGTCCTGCACATTGGTGAAACATTTTATTGTGTGTTTTGCCAAGTTTTGCAAAATGGTGGTGGTGGCAAAATGTTTTGCTGGGTGCCCCCCATCCTAGGGGCATGGGAAGTGCAGGGGGCACGTCGTCGACCTTGCGGGATGCATTCCCGTGGAACACTGATGTACTGTCTTGGTCCTTGGGTATATTGTGATTTGGAACTTGGATTATGAACTTTGCACTTGCTCATTTCTGATAACATTATAATTTTAAGGATTCAAGATTTGCAAAAGTATTTGGTTTATGATCAAATTAAATTATTCATGTTTCTATTCCATCATTCATGTTTAATTGTTAAAATTCCTATAATGGGTGATAAGCCCTTGGGTAATATTGTGATTTGGAACTTGGATTATGTACTTTGCACTTGCTCATTTCTAATAACATTATAATTTTATGGAATCAAGATTTGCAAAAGTATCTGGTTTATGATCAAATTAAATTATTCATGTTTCTATTCCATCATTCATGTTTAATTGATAAAATTCCTAGAATGGGTGATAATGGACATCCCTCTGTTATGTTTCTTCTACCGAGAGGGCAGGATTATGGGTTAGAATCGATGTTTCCCCTAGTTGATACTTGTGTCATATTCTCTTGGGCCCTTCTCGACTCCTTGGTCCCCCCTTGATCCACTTGATAAGGACCGGGCCCACCTTGGCCCCACATATCTCGGGAAGCTCCTCTTGACCTCTCTCAACTTAGCTCAACCCAGTTCGACCAGCTCGACTCTTCTCGACTCAGCCTGACCCCACCTTGCTTGGGGAGTCCGAGACCTGTTCTGGCTCAGTCCAATCCAATATTTTAAAACTCGGACTTGGCCTCAGAATTGGTCAAGGGTCAATTCGGACTTTGACTCGGACTTGGCCATGACTGGGACTGGTTTGAATTTAATGACTCGGTTTACTAAAAAATACATAAAACATTTAAATTTTAATGAGAAATATATATTTTAAAGATTCCAAACCATTATAGACAAAATATGCAAACTCTGCTCATGTGTATACCATGTAAGGGTGAATATATCAAAATGGCACTGAGTGCAAATTGCAATACATATCAGAAACATAATACATACATATCTGAGTTTTAAAACATTGCTTCTACCCTCGATAAGTTTTCCTAATTGGACCGCATCTACCTAGCAAGTTTTATTAGATATGCTTGGGTGTCTCTTCCAAAAGGATATTGGCTGGGAAGAGTATTGTGACAATTTCATGTGTAGAAGGAAGTTTTATTTCATAAAAACTGTGGTAATGGGACAGCACACTAGTCAAAAGAGATCACGACCTGACAGATATACAAGTGTCATCGCCAAGACAAACTTCCATTTGGGAATGAGTGGAAATAACACCTAATCACCAGCAACATTCCATGTTACAATCGGTGCTGAGATATGTAACTGGTGGCAGTTTTTAGTATTCTTGGAATTTTGCTATCATCCATCTAGATGTTGCAGCCAGTAAGACAGTAATACTCCAGCTAGTGTTTGCTGCCTATTATGGCTTGTTTCAGTGCTAAAAAAGGGTCTTCAAATGGAAATTCAACCTCACTCTGAATGATGTAAACTTCATAATTCCAAATTCTGAGCCATTCCTCAAAACTTTGACTTTTTCTAGTAAAATGCGTTGTGGTGGGGTCTCAGACCAATTCAACCGGGTAGGTACGGACTCGGTTGAGTTGGACTGGTTTGGTACCAAACTGGCTGAGTCATGCATTGACTCGGCCAGTTCGCTACTAAACTGGTCCTCGAACCGAGCAGAAGGCAGAGTTAACTCAGTTAGGTGTCAACTCGGTCAACTTGGCTGAGTCTGAGTCCGAGTCATCTGAGTTTAAAAACACTGGTTTAGAATGCTTGTTTTATTTGCAAATCTTCATCTCTGTAATACCCTTTTCTAGATTACATGATTACATGTTGATATTTGGGTTTTGAGAATTTAAACATGGGAATGGGGAGAGGAAGTGTTAGGTCGTTAACTAGTTAGCCAAAGTTGGCTAGAAGGTTAACCAACTTTTTGAATTTGACCAGTAAGTTGACCGAGTTTTTCATGTTGGCTGATGGGTTGATTATGTTGAGTTAGTTGGTCATGTTAGTTGAGTCAGTTATGAAATGAATGGTGTATAACTGAGTTGACACATGAATGTAGTGAAGGAGAGAGTGAGGCCTGTATTCTCAAACTCATGAATACAAAGTATATACACTCAAGAGGAGTATATTGATATACAAAGAACATTGGTTCCAATGCTAGTACTAGCTCAAACTCCAGTCAAGAATATGGATAAAACTTTTGCAGGTCAGGATGGTGAGTAAGACAGTTATAGAGAGATTGAAGATTAGTAGCAAAAGAATATTGTCAACTACCCTATAGGTTATGGCAGAAGAAACAGTCTGTCTACAAACTACATTAATGTTCTTAGAAACTCAGAAAATTTTAGAAACTCTGCCTGGGGACAATTTCAAGTGGATTATGGTAAATTTACAATGGAGAAGAATTGCAATCTTCTGAGTATATAGAAACTAAGAAAGCTTAAAGACATGTGGACATTGACAATGTTGGTTAGTCGAAACTATTTAGAAAAAGAAGATTGTCAACTACCTTGTAAGTTATGGCAGAAGAAACAGTCTGTCTGTATACAAACTACATTAAGGTTCTTAAACTCAGAAAATTTTAGAAACTCTGCCTGTGGACAATTTCAAGTGGATTATGGTAAATTTACAACGGAGAAGAATTGCCATCTTCTGGGTATAGAAACTAAGAAAGTTTAAAGATATGAGGACATTGACAATGTTGGTAAGTCGAAGCTATTTAAACTTGTGCTATACCAATTGATAATTTTGAAGAAGAATTCTATAGCATGATGTATTCTTTGATATTATTCCAATTTGGTCACCTTTCGCTAATGGACAAAGTTACTACCATCTTGTTACTTGATGAGAATAGGCATTAAGTTGGTGATGGAGAGTCATTACAAATTGAATGCAGACAAAATAGAACTGGAACTTTTGGAGAGTCCATTAAATTGATAAGTCGAAATTTTGCTATTTGTTTAGTGCAAGTTAAAAACAAATCCCGGTAGAACAGGGACAGGTGGAAGTAGACTCAAGAGAGGGAGTTGGTAAAAAGAGTGTAGATGAATTTAGTGACTGCTGGGGAGAAACAGATTAACTAGCTCCTGGAAGCACATCGTTTGTTGATAGAAAGAAAACAACTATGTGACCAACCAGTCATCACATGACCCATTATGCCTTAAAAATATTGTCCAGCACAATACATCACCCTATGGAATTTGGATGTCCCTTGCTAATCTGTATTTCATCCTATAGGCTATTGACAGATTTTGGTCACTTGGACATTTTATAACTTATTTATTTCAACTACATCCTGATCTTAGTCTGGAATTCATGGTATTCAACCCATGTTATGTACACTTTAGTTTTTTTTAATCAGAAAAAATGTTCTTTTATTTATATATCAAGCTTTCTGAAAGAGAGTGCCATGTTTATCCTCCATTATTCACAAAATTCAAAATTGGGAGTGTGGCCATCCTAATACATATGTTGTTTCAATACAAAAACCATGACATTTTAACAGTGCTATGACAATAGTCCATATAGACAAAACAGAAACTACAGGAGCTCCTATGAGCTGGCTGACTTTGGGAATACAAAGCCTCCTGGCATTCTCGCCTGCTACAGGAGTTGGGATCTCTTTTTCAATGAGGATGGGGAGCTGCCTGTTCAGGGCTTTGTCATTGCTATCACCATGCACTATAACATCCTCTTCTCTGAGGCATCCTCCTCAGATTTCTCCTACTCTGTCCTAGGCACATCGACTGCAGCTAGTCTTTTCACCAACTGTTGAAATATTGTAGTGAGGACAGGTGTCTTGGCTTAGGCAAGGTGTCGTGCAAGCCGATGACACATGGATTGATGTTTCTCGAAGTCATTTAATTATTTCCTCAGTCTAAACTTAGGAAAAGACAATTATTAATCATTATTAGTTAACTCTCTGTGAGAGCTTCTTTGATCTTATCCAAAAGTCAAAGTGAGTTTCAGATTAGATCGTAGCCATTGATTTGACACGTTGGAGATTTAATCTCCACCATTGAATCACTTAGCTGGAGATTTAAAAGCAGAGGTGGTGGCTTGAGGAAATCAATCAACTCATTGAGTGAGTGTGACACCAGAGGGTTTATTGCTGCAAATCGAAAGTGAGGAGGGTTTCTTACAGAGGTCGAGAAGGAGATAGGAAGGCAGCCAACCTTCATCTCTGATCTAGCTGTGAGCCAGGGCGTGAGAAGAGGGTCGAGTCCCTTCGTCCTAGGGCCAAGAAGGCCTCATTTGCTGCAGAGGCCATGTGAGGAGTGTTAGGGGGCCGAGTTTTGGTGGCTGTTGCAATCGTGAGGGAGAGAGGGCTAGGCCATATCGTGGGGGCTGTGAGCTATCACAGCCGCACCCTCAGCCACACCATTCACAGAACACCAGAGCGGTGTAGCAGGGAGGTCGAGACTCAGCCAGGGAGGCTGAAACTCAGAGCCATACGCTTAGATCTGCTCAAAGAAGAAGTCAGATTTCTGTGTGGATGAGTTTGCCAGGTTTGACATTATTGTATTTGTGGATGAGTTTGCCAGGTTTGACATTATTGTATTTATTTTCTGGATCTACTAAAGCATATTAATAAACCCTCGTTTGCTGGTTTTCCCTGGAGTTGGGGTTTCCAGGGTAAATTTTCTGGTGTCGAGTTTGTGTGATTGGTTTCTACATTATTTCGGCTGTGCATTGCAAGTTATTTTACTCAGTTATAATTCTGTTTATAAACCAGATTTAGATTTTGTTGTTGTTCTAGATCTGGGTATAAAATTTATTGAGAACATAAATTAGTTTGCTGAGTTTAAAGAAAAATAACATGGTATCAGAACTTTGCCTCTGAGAAGAAATCCAAGGGTTTACACAGGTATTTTCAGTGAGCAATAATCTTCAGATCCAGGAGTTTGTGGTAAAAAGGTTTTTAGAATCATGTCTATTTCAGGTGTCAGATTTGAGGACAAGTTAGATGGAGCATCTAACTTTGGCATTTGGAAGGAGCATATACTGCTGTCATTAGAGGAGTATGGGCTCAAGGAATTTGTAGAGAAAACTATTGCAGTTCCAACTGATGCACAACAAGTTGAAGCTCTCAAGAAGAATGTGCCAAAGCAAGGCATATCATTTTGGATGGGGCCAAGGACCATATAGTCCCTCACCTTTCAAGATTAGATACAACTAGGAAGATGTGGGAAGCCATCATTAACTGTACCCGAATTCGAATCTCAAAAGAAAAATGGTTTTGAAGGAGAAACTTTGAAATACCAAGATGGGAAAGGGGAAAAGTGTATCCTCCTACCTCACCAGACTTAGACAAGTAAAGGATGAATTAGTAGTTGTGGGGGAAACTGTGGATGGCACCGAACTTGTGAGGATAGCCTTGAATGGCTTCTCCAAGTCATGGGATGTCTTTGTAAGAGGCATTGTTGCTAGGGAACACACTCTAGACTGGGATCGTTTGTGGGATGACTTCATGCAAGAAGAGTTGAGGTTAGCATCTCTCAGTGGTAGGAACAATCATCATAAGGGTGAGGAAGAAGAAAACATTGCTCTTGCAGGAAAGGGCAAAGCCAAAACCAAGAAAGGCTTAGGTAGTGGGCAGACCTCCAAGGGAGAGAAGAAACGTGACATGAGCAAAGTCAAATGCTTTGCTTGTCATAAACTAGGTCATTATGTGCTAGTCAATGTCCTAACAAAAGGAAGGATAAGAAGAAGACTCAGACAACAACTTCATCGGATATTGATGAGTTTTCTTCCATATTTGATGAGGATTTCTCACTCATCGCTTGGCTCTATAGCTCAGGCACACAGGCCACAGGGATGTGGTATATTGATAGTGGTGCGTCGTATCATATGACATGAATTAAAAAACACTTCTCCAGTTTCAGAGAAGAGGAGATGACTTTTGATTTAGAAATGGGGAATAAGTAGAAATGCACTCCAGTAGGACGAGGGACAATCACCTTTTAGAAGGAGACAAGAAAGACATTCAATTTTACAGATGTGCTGTACGTACCAGGGATGACCAAGAACCTGATATCAGTTTCGACGCTTCAGGACAAGGGGTATGATGTGTCATTCAGAGGACCGAAAGTGTACATTCAGCCCAGGGGGTCGAAGCAGGCCAAGATGATAGGGATCAGGTCATGCAAGTTATACAGGTTGTAGTTTGAGTCACCTTAGGCGTTGATCAACAACAGTAAGTATATGGGAGAATTATGGCATAGGAGGATGGCTCACTTACACCATGGAACAATTAATGTGCTCAAGGAGATAGTGATTGGCCTTCCAGAGTTGAGCACCGAGCAAAGTGACGTGTGTAAAGGGTGTGCCTTGGTAAAGTATGTGAAGACAACTTTTCCAAGCAGTGACAATAGATCGAAGGGCATATTGGATTTAGTGCATTCATATGTATGCAGGCCTATGTCTTCAACATCCTTATAGGATGTGAGTATTTTGTCACATTCATAGATGATTTCTCCAAGAAAACCTGGATCTACTTCACGAGGACCAAAGATGAGGTCTTCAGTCGCTTTCGAGATTTTAAGGCTCTTGTGGAGAATGCGATCAGAAGGAAGATAAAGGTTCTCAGATAAGACAATGGAGGTGAGTACA
>ML784238.1:453937-463979 GCA_009831015.1 Picea engelmannii | reverse complement strand
TTTAACCACAAAGAATTCTTGTGTGATGTTTCTCTTCTTGGTGGCAACTAAATCTATTCATCTCTTGGCAAGAGATCTAACCTATATGGTAGATCTATGAACCTGAAAATTTTCTGAGCATAACTACAATTGGCACTACATCTCTTATGTTTGGCATGCACTCTTTCAGAGGTAAGCCTACAAGGTAAGAAACCCTTTTTCAGTTTACTCTCAATCAGATCTATTGTTCTTTGTTTATGTAGATATTTCTGCTCATTAATTAGATCTACTTAAGATCTGTAGATTGATTTTAGTTTTGCTAGATCTGTATCAGCTTTGTAGTTTAGATCTGGTTTCAGATCTATATCTTTACTATTCATTAGTTCAGATCTGAAAGAATAATTGTTGTTTAACCTAGATCTACTTCAATGATCTTGCCTCAGTTAAGTTTTAGTTAGATCAATGATCTTCTATAATATTATTTCAGTTCTATGATCTGTTAGCTTAGATCTGAGTGGTTACACACACTCAGAATTTATTTTAAGCAGTATAGTTTTGTTTACTGTTTTGAAACTTAGTTGTTATTCTAACTGAAAACTTAAAAGACATTTCTGTTCTGCATTTCTTCTCAAATTCTAACAATTATAATGAAGTCATTGTACAGTGACATTGAATCTCTTTTATAGAGTTCATAGATGGTTGGATAACCTAACTACCTAATCTAACTGCTTTATTTAGTAAGTCTATTAATGACACTTATTAAAATTAATTCCGATGGCTAGCCACTTATAGAATGTGACATTATTACATTATTGAAGCCTTAGTCTAACAACCCCTCTTAATGCTAATTAAAATTTGATTGACAACCAAACATTAAAAGTAAACTTCTTAAGCAGCTTCTGTTCCCCACAGTTCCAAGACCATGCAGGTACTCCATCAAGCTATCTCATCACCCTTGTAAAGGTATAATTCCCAAGTACCAACTCCTCTGAATTCCCAAGTTCCTGAATCTCTTATTCCTGAACTCCTGAATTCTGGGTCTCCTGAATTATTGGACAGTTATCCATATTGCGCTACATCTACTCTGCATCCCTTCTGTCTTCAAAGATTTGGCCTCTTAAAACATGAAGACCTCCTCTGTTTCATTGTCATACTTTCTCAATCTTATAATCAGTAATAGAAATCTTGACAAATGTTTTACCAGTTTCGAAATTTAATTCATAGAAGTTTGGCAAATCTTGAGGCAAATCCTTGTTTTGGAATGGGAAAATCATTTTGGGCAGTTCTTGGAAAATATCCAAAATTTAAATTTTGAATAATAGTCATTAGAAGCTTCCCTGGACATAAGATTGAGTTTTTCATACCAGTTATGTTGAGAAAACATGTTTTTTAACTGATCCTCACTTTCAATGGTGTTGCTCTGTGTTTATTTTGTTTAAAGCATTAGATAGGGATTTTAATACGCCTTGGCATGTAATGCGATGATTTGCTGGCATTACACCTACTAAGATTATGGAAATGCAGATAGTCAAGGCAGAACCCCATTACACTGGGCTGTAGATCGCGGCCATATGGAAGTTGTTGAGCATCTCCTTTCCAAGGGTGCAGATGTCAATGCAAAGGTAAAGCCATTACCCTTAGTGCTGTATCATGTTCTATATATATGTATATGTATATGTTTCTCTACTTGCCATTTCAATATATTTTACAAATTCATGTTTTATTATGAAAGAGACGCAATTATGAGCAACCAACAATTATTTGGATGGCAATCAACACTTCTGAAAGCAATCCTTTCTGATAATCAGGATTTCAGAACGTATTTTTAACATGTAGAACGTGATTTCAAATTAGAAGAAACCTATATATTTAAAAATTAAAACCTTGTACAGGTATGGCAGAATAATCACAGTATGCCACTAAGTAAAAGACCTGGTTATTAACTGTTTGTACAATTGTAGATTCAAGTGCTCAAAGGAGAGTTCTTTGGATTTAGTGGTCAATAGGTATTTGCATACTCTAGATCAATGGGGATGCCATATACTAGAAATGTTATGTCTTGCTGGCATACTAGTCGATAGGAACAAGCAAGAGGCTTTGGTATATATATATATATAATCTTGCATTATTGGCATTCTTACCGAATGTTAGTGGCCTCAAGATTGTTGATTGGGATTTGTGTAACCTTTATTGTGCACACAAAAGTCCTTGAATGTGATCCACTGTGCATAGCATAAATAGAAGATAAGAGGAGCAGATAGATCTTTATTTATTGATAACTGAATTGGGGAGCAAATCATAGAATAGTAACTAGATCTCTATTAATAACTGATCGGAAGTACAACAGGGTTTTGATTGTAGCCCATGGGTCAAGCCTAGGGCTTACCCCATTCTGATCTGACTAGGAATCCTACCAATAAATTTTAATTCAAATCAAACTCTTTGAAGTTTAATAAAATTGACTTACGTTTTGTCTATGGAACTCAATTACTTGATTGCTGGAACCGTACCAGTCTTCTCTTAACCTCACGAACTTGTCCACATGCACTATGGATTGGTGCTTACATAGATTAGAGTAGATGTGCACAAATGTAAGAGAGATAGAGGATGTGAGTAATAGATCTTTATTAAATGGATTCAACATTATAATGTCTCACGGACATTTTTATATGTGCATGTGTTGGTCAGACTCCACCAGAGTCCTCATAACTGACCAACTACTAACTAATCACAAACATTAAGTTAGGTCACCAAACGTTTAATGTGTTATTTTTTTTTAACAAAAACAAGATATATTTACATTATTATATACAAAAAATTACAAAGGTTGCGACCCATTGTCAATTTATCAACAAATACAACACATATACCACTTTTAAGTTCGACTGAGTATGCAGCACTAAAACTAAGACCCAAAGTTGTGGATGTTTATTAAATAACTTATATCATTTAAAGAAAGTAACAACCATGATAACTTCTCTATCAAAAGGAAGGAAGAAGAACACCATAACAAGAAATTAGCTAGGTTAGTACTGCTCTCCTCCCTTGGATGCTATGCCATTGAAAATGTTACTATTGTTGTCACTGATCAACATGGGGGAGTTCATGCTTGGAGTGTAGGGGTGCAAAAATTTGTTGAAATTGAGCTTGTAGTCTTCCCATTTTCAATGTCTGTGAGGTGATCTACCAAGGAGTAATATGGCACTATTTTAGCCTGCAGCTTAGACAACTACTCTTGAACCTCAACAAATTGCTTCTTGAATTTGTTATAGTCGTACATGCCATTGATGCTCTCTTTGTGGACATTTCACTTAATCTGAACTACTGTCTTCTCAACTTTCCCCACTTGTCCAGCAAAAAGCCCTCGGGCTTCCTCAACATTGCCTTTAAAGTCTTTCATCTTCTCCACAACCCAAACTTCCTAGATTTTGGTAGGTTGGCAAGGATACTCCATGCAAGTGTGATTGTGGTCCTCACAAAGACAAAATTTTCAAGGTTTAAAAAGACAAGATGAGGAAATAGGTATGAGCACCTTCCATGTTTATAGCTACTGTCGTGAGGAGTGTAATCCTTAGAGAGCATAGAACTTGTTAGAGCTAGGCTTGTAACTGTGAACATTGTCTTCAAGATCACACATCATCAGCAAGCCATTTTCAACATTCACGAGAGCTACTAAAGAGCGATATGGCACTATTTGAGCTTCAAAAAATTACTCTTGAACCTCATCAATTTGTGTCTTGAATTTGTCACGGGCATAATTGCCAATGATGCTCTCTTTGTAGGCATAATTGCCAATGATCCAGACAATACCTCTCAAGCTTCCTCAACAACACATTTAAATTCTCTCAACAATGATTTTTCTTCACAAAATCAGCAAAATGAACATCAACAAATAAAAGACGAGGAGACCCTCATGAAATGATTTCCACAGTTTTCTCAACCATGGTATCCATGCCATTATAAACCTCTTCCAATAAAGGTTTATCCATGTCGGCACTTCAGAGAAGCTCAAATGCAGAGATGTGAATTTGAGCAAGAAATCTTTTGTCCATGTTGGCACTCCAGAGGAAGCTCAAATGCAAGGATGTGAATTTGAGCAAGAAATCTATCTTGCTCCACCAATCATAATCCATACACATTTTGCACACCATATTTCCCCACACTGAATCTGCCTGTTTCCACTTAATGCAAAATTAACTCACCACCATAGAAACTAATAGCTGTTTAACCTCAACAAGGCAGGGCAACATGATGAAGTTTGAGGCATACCTTGTCTCAGAAATTTTCAACAACTCCAATTTGGAGTATTATCAAAATATTGCTTGAGACTGGTGGTGGTTGGTGATGAATTTGATTATGCCCCTAGCCTGCCCTGTGAGCTACTTCATCCATGGAACTCTATTCTTGAACTCTTCTAAAATCAAATTTAAATTACAGACTATGCAAGTAGTCCAAAAAATGTGATCATAGCCACTCTCAACAATCAAACTTGCGGCATTGTAAACATATGAATTATTCGTGATAACTTGCACCACCCTAGCAGGCCCTACTCACTCAATAGCATTGATTAAAATATTAGAAATGAAAGAAGCATCCTTCACCTCCCCTGAACAGTCCTTGGCCTTTAAAAACATTGCTCCTTTTGGGGAAGTGGCAATGATATTGATCAATGGCCTACACCTAGTGTCTATTCATGCATCCAAGACAATGAAATCCCAGAGCTAGTCCATGAAGCATGAATAGGTGCTCTAACAGCCTCAACAAGTTCCTTATCTTTTTGGAGTATATTGGTTCAAAGTTCTTCATAGTTAGCCCCCTTGAACCCTTAAGGAGCTGTGTTAATTACCCTCACCATATCTTGCCAATTAGGAGACCAAACCACGTTAAAAGGGACACTACAAGCATAGATGGCCCTTGCCACTCTTGTTTCTTCTTCTTGCCCTTAAACATTCATTGTTTAGTTATTTTTTTCTGTTGAGTTGCAAAAGAACCTTTTGTATTTTTTGATGCTTCTTGTTGTTTTCAAGCTTCTTTTCTCATCTTTGTTTCATTCACAATTGGCTCAATTTTAGGAGCACAAGTCATTAGCAAACCATCAATACCCTTTCTCGAATCCTACAAAAGGTTGCCTTCACTCTTAGGTAAGCGCCTTTGTTGAGAATTACAGCTCGGACAGGAACATCCGCACAGGTTATGTGTGAACATGCGAGAAGTAGTTCGAGATATTTTTGAAAAGTAATTCTATTTTCGAGAAGTAAATTCTATTCTGTAATTCACTTTAGTTAAAAAGGGAGTCTTATTTTTAGCAGTTGAGTCTAAAAAGTGTATTTCATGCATGCATGACTTAGATTAGGAGTGATCTCATAAATAGATTAGGGTTTTGGTCTCAGCTAAAACTATAAAGACATGTCAAGATAGAGAGTTCAAACGCACAAGAACACTTGAGCAGTTGAGAGAGAGAGAGAGAGAGCATCTAGGAAAGAGGCCTTTCTAGTTAGTGCACAGTTCCATACAGTCGTACAAACATAACTGTATGAATCCGTACAGTCATATGGGATCCATACAACAGGTTTGTTCAATCTGTACAATAGTGCTGTATAGAAGAGAACTGTTGTTTCTGTTTTTTTTTTCAGCAGGTTTACCTCTCAAGTAGCCTGTAGAAGCTCAAGTTCTAGGTGATTTTGGTAACCGTGCAATGCTGTTTTTTGGGCGGCGTGTGGAGGTTTCCTTGTAAGTTTTTTTAAGGAATGAAAAATTGATTTGAACGAGTAATTACCTGTGTATGTGTAAAATTATTTTTTATGCTTCCGCTATTTAATTTCCAGTTATTGTGTGATTAATGCTATTGTCTGAAATTTATTTCTACATCAATTAAATTCAGCAATCTACTTGTTCGATTGAGATCATAAGGACTTTAGTCACCTAGGGCTTGGGATTTTTACATGGTATTAGAGCTTATTTCTGTGATTGAGATCCTCAAGGATTTGCAACGGTAAATCAACTGTAGGGAAGAAGGACCAACAATGAGAGGGTTTCAAAGTTTCATTTTCAGATTTTGGAGTTTGTGCAATGGATTTCAGAGATGGCATCAACTAGCCTCAGGTCTGAGGATAAATTGGACGGTGTTTCGAATTTCTTATCATGGAAGGTGAGGGTTATACTTTTACTAGAAGAGAATGATCTCTGGGATATTATCAAGGATGTTGCTACTCCGCCTACAGGTCCGCAACAATTGATAGCTCACAACTAGATGGAAGTGAAGGCCAAACAAATGATTTTGGATGCCATAAAGAATTATTTGATCCCACATGTATCCGAGAAGAAGACAACGAAGGAGATGTTCGATGCTCTGGTTAGTCTCTACCAGAGTCAGAACAAAAACATGAAGATGATATTGCGGAACAAACTCAAATCCATAATGATGACCATATCGGACATAATCACTAGTTACCTTATGAAGATCACACAGATTCATGATCAACTTGCAACAGTTGGGGAGAAGGTTGAAGATGCAGAGTTAGTGAGCATAGCACTGGATGGATTCCTAGCTTCATGGGAACAATTTGTCAAAGGTATTTGTGCTCAAGAAAAACTTCTTGACTTTCAGGGGCTTTGGGATGATTCTATCTAGGAGAGACTTTAATGGAATCAAAGGATGGCAAGAAGGATGGTGAAGAGAACCTAGCTTTATTTGGTCAGTTAAACTAGGGTAGAAGTAAAGGACCCAACAAGGGTAAGGGAAAGGGTGAGGAGTCAACCTCACAGCCAGTAAAATCTAGTACTTAAGTTGTTATTAGCACGATCATCATGCATCACAACGTCCAGATAAGAAGGGTAAAGGGAAGTAGCAACAGAAGCAGGTAACAACCTTTGCAGAAAGTTAGATGAACAAGTTTGTTGCTAAGTTCGAGAGTGATTTCTCATTGGTATCTTGTCTTTCTACCAGCACAATTCCAAGGAATGCGTGGTATGTGGATAGTGGGGCATCTAGACATATGGCATCAACTTGGTAGTTATTTTCTAGTTTGAAGAAGCATGACTCAAGAGTACGGGTTGAGCTTGGTGATGATGCCAAGTACCAACTAGGAGGAGTTGTTTCTATTCCCTTCCAACTCGAGTCATGTAATTCTTTAGATTTTGATGATGCCTTGTTTGCACCATGTCTTAGGAAGAATTTGCTTTCAGTTTCAGTTATGGAAGATAAGGGCTTTGTAATGGAGTTCAAAACTGCCCTGAACTGTCCAACAAAACTGTCCAGTCAATGCTAAAAAATCAGCAAGTCTAAGCCACCATTGGCTCTGATACCATGTAGATTTTCTGAGGTACTATCAGGGTGCCAAAACAGGTTTGTCTTTCACCTGTTATTAACTTATTTGGCTCTAAGTTCACAATCTCAAAACTGTCTTCTTGCTGTCTTTTAGGACAGCAAACTGTTTAGTAACTTTTTGCTGATAATTTTAGGTGGTTAAGTGTTCTTTGAGGTGCCCTTGCAAGTGTTTTCATACCCCAATGTTAGCACATGCAATATACTCAAAACATATAACATTCCTCATGATCTTTACAACTCTAACAAGCTGATCTAAACTCTAAGCATGCATGAAATGAACACAAGTATTTATGGTCAACATGACCCTGGATAAACCCCCCTGGGGAAAACCAGTTTGGAATGAAAGTGTATATAAGTGGTGTCTAAAGAATGAGATACAACAAGTAATACAATACAAAGAAACCTGTATACATAGCAAGTTTCTCTTGAGTCTTGCCAAAGCATCCAATGAGATATGCACCCAAGCTTAGTGCACCCTCTCCCTTTGTTGCTCTGTCCATTGAAGTGAAGCGCCGTCCTTCCTCTTTGATGCAATGAAGAAACCCCTCCATAGAAATCTGCTCTCCTGTGTTGCCTCTCCACCAAAACAATCAGATCTGACTTCCTCCAAGTATAGATGCTCCCTGCTAGCTGTGAGCCCCCCTCCTATGGTGCGCCCTCCTCCAAGCAAGTGTGATCACCACAAATAATATGGGCCCTAAGCCTCCACGAGCCCTCCATGAATGGAGGTGCCCGAGCTCTCCTCTCCCAATGTTTCCATTCCCATCCTCTTGCCCTTCTCCAAACTCTCTTGGTGAACATACAAGTGAATGAGCCTCCAAATGCCCTATGCGCCCTCTTTATAGAAATCATAAGGAAACCTAGAAATGGATGGATAAGATCATCCCATCCCATTTCTAATCAAAGGTTGAGATCTTCCAAAAAGAATCTCAACTCAAAACCCACTTTGGCTTAGTTTCCTTATTTCTCTTTATGTCCCTCAATTCACCCACAAAGTGAATTAATAGTCACTTTTAACTTAAATCTCCTAAGTCAAAGTGAAATTAGAATCATAAAGTAAAGTAATGAGGGTAATAGTCTCCCCCTTTGTGTTTCGAGACTCACAAACACAAGGGGACCACTTTCCAAGGTACCCAAATCTCAACAAGTACAACATTATATCTATTGATCAAAAGTAAAACAAGGGTGGTAAAAACATGAAACCTGAAGAAGCATGAAGTGGTAAGAAATGACATGAGAGTTATCTTTGAGGGTTTGGTTGTAATGTCTCTATGTTCACTTTCCAAAAGAATAAAGTCAAACTTGAGGATAAAATCACGAAGTGTATTTTTATATGCTATGAAGGCAAGTTGCACAGGGTGTTTGATTGGGAAAAGAAGGATATAGTTTTCTGCATCGATGTCATATTTGATGAAGTTTATAACTAGGATGTTCCAAGTCAATTTGAAGGCAAAAGGTAAGAAGGTTGTTGAACAAATTGGTCAAACCTGAGAATGTAAGTTTCCACAGTTTGTCATAATTGGAGAAATTTTCTTGATAAAACTGTGTTTGTAGTTTTGAAACGTCCAACGTTTCAAGTGGACACTCCTCCCATCAGGGACACAAACAGCTCATATGTTGGAAATGAGTGCCGAGATGTGAATAAATAGAGAGGAGGGGAGGCAAGTGACCGTGAAAGAAAAATGACTTCAAAATACTTGTTTAAAAATGGGGAAATTGAGTTGTTGAGAAAAGACTAATATTGAAAAAATCAAACTAGCCGCTGAGATGTAATAAGGAGGTGTTGGGGGAAATTATATAAAAATAAAAATAAGTTAAAGATTACAAATTAAAATAAAAGGAGAAAGATTTAAATAATTAGAGAAAAAAAGGTTGGGGAAATAGATTGAGAATGAAGATAACCTAAGCTAATAACGAGGATAATTAAGAACAAAGAAAGATTAAAGAGAAAAGCAGGATAGGACGAGAGTCAAGACTAATATTGAAAAAAATTAAAATAGCCGTTGAGATGTAATAAGGAGGTGTTGGGGGAAATTTTATGAATAAAAATATAAATATAAGTTGAAAAAGATTACGATTTAATTAAATAGAGAAAAAAGGGTTGGAGAAATAAATGAAGATGACCTGAGGTAAACGAGGATAATTAAGAACAAAAAGATATTAAAGAGAAAAGAAGGATAGGAGGAGAGTAAATCAGGAAGAGAGGAGGGGGAGAGTAAATTGGTCAAACTTAAGAAGGCAAAATCAAAGTGTCAGGTACACAGGGCCTTTGATTGGGAAAAGAAAGATATAGTTGTCTGCATTGATGTCATCTTTGGGAAAGTTCATAGCTAGGATGTTTCAACTTTCAAGTGAGTTTAAGTGTCATAACGTATTAGAGACAAAGGTAAGAAGGTTGTTGAAGGAAGTGGTCAAAGTTAAGGCGGTAAAATCAATGAAGTGTCAAGTGATGACAAAGCTAGCAGTGCAAGGACATCACCAAAGCCCAAGAAGATTCCAAAGGGGCAGTTGCAAACATTGATGGACTTAAAGCAACAAGAACCTGTCTAAAAGAAATGAAAGAAGCAAAAAGTAAAGAAATTGCAGAAGTGACCTTCACACCAAGTAAACATGGCTTTGATGATTACAGTTTTGAAGTCATATCAACTTGTTTCATTCATGGAAGCACATGGAAAGAAATAATATGACAAAGTGATGCATGCTGAATATGATTTCATATAGAGAAATCAAAATTGG
>ML784238.1:440468-451306 GCA_009831015.1 Picea engelmannii | reverse complement strand
TGTCTAAAAATATGCAATTATTAGCAAGAAGTAAATGATGAAAATAGACTAAACCCTATATCTCAGCATTTCATCCTCGATTTAAACAAAATTTTGCCTGATTTCTAACAATGTAATTAATAGTCCTTTGGCTTTGTGTAGTTTGGGTTTTGGTATAGAGCAATGTGCCTTTTGATAGTATGGTTATAATATCTTTTGAGGATGGAGTGCTTGAACCAGGGGTAGAACTAGTTGTCATGTTGAAGAGGTTCAGAATGGAAAACCACTGGATGTCCTCTCTGCTTAGAAACATAACTTGATGCAAGTAATAATCCTTTGGGTTTGTGTGGTTTGAGTTTTGGTATGGAGCAGTGTGCCTTTTGATAGTATAGTCAGAAAATCTTTGAGAATGGAGTGCTTGAATGAGAGGTAGAACTAGTTGTCACACTGAAGAGGTTCAGAATGGAAAGCTACTGTCCTTTCTGCTTAAGAACAGAACTTGAAGTTGTCTGGTGTATGTCAGGGTGTGCAAGCACTGATGTGAAACGATGACGTCCTTCATTATTTTTTGAGGTGGAATCTATGTTCTAGAGACTGCTTTACAGAAAAAGTGATATCTTTATGTAGATTAACTTACTTAGTAGCTGGTGCACCCTCGGAGGCTAAGTCACCTGGTTCATGTTTTTGTTCAAATTCGAGGACAATGAAATTCAAAGAATGTTTGCCAATAGAAAAAATATGATAAAATTCACCATTAACTTCAGTGAAGACAATTACATGAATTTTGTTTTAACTTCATATATTCAAAATAAAGTCAAATACAAATATTTTTAACTTCAAATTTGACCCAAAAATATGTCAAGTTAAATGTTGACTGAAAAATGTTAAAATACCCGCATATATTTTCAATAGGATGATATATATATATATATATATATATTGTTTCCAAGGAAAACCTCGTGGGATCCCCCCATCTTCTCTAGAGTATCCTAATGACTCAACTGCCATCTACAATAGCAACTGGGAACCGAGAGGGACTCCCTTCTTCCCCGTAATATCTGGAGGGAGGGCAACTCAACCGCTAGCCACAATAGTGGCAAGGAACCTCAAGGTACTCGACTAACCTATGACCTATGGCCTCCTTGTCGGCAACAAGCCTTGGGCCGATGGTTCAACAGTTTGAGCTAACCATTGGGGTTTGTTTTATATATATATATATATATGATTTTTTTTTCAAATTTTATATGAACAAAAAGACCTAAACTTGTGACCTATGGCCTCCCTGTGGGTAACATGCCTTGGGCCAATGGTTCAACTGTTTGAGGCTTGAGCTAACCCTTGGGGTTTGTTTATATATTTTTTTCCAAGGAAAACCTCACAGGGAAACCCAGGAGATGCTTCCCCACATTTGTGAATGGCATCCCTAGTAAACCCATTGGCATAGACTAGTGTACCTTACTCAGTGGAATTCAAACCGGGCTCCTGCTGGGACGGAACTAGCCAAATGCCCAACAACATTGGCAAGAATCGCTTGAGTTAACCTCTTGGCTGGGGTTTGTGTGTGTGTGTGTATAGTTTTGTTTTAATATATACACAAGACGGACTGGAACAATTATTTTACAATTTTTATAAAAAAATTGACCTGACCAATTAAATTCAATTATCACTGCTTGAGATTTGATGAAGTTCATTAGATTTTGAAAAATATTGCCAAATGTGGTGACTAAGCCTGGAGGCAAAGAGTTGAATGGAATCTTGAATCAAACATGGGAGGATGTACTGAAGTAGGTTGGCCTTAAGTTGCTAGTGTAGGCTGTGCAATTTGTGGCTGATGTGGTTGTACTGGGGTTATTGTTGTCGATGTACTTGGGGCCTTAAAGAGAACAATTTTGAGCTTGATCTAATTTTGGCTGGAGGATAATTCTTATTCTTAGCTGTGTAATTTTGCAATTTTGTAGTATTATTACTTTGGTTAAGGGAAAGTATCTAATAAAGTGCAAAAGTCTCTCCTATCATGTACACTTGTGCTCTGTTTCCAACATAGGTGGCATAAGCATTCCCACAAGAAAGTGTAGGTGATGTATTTGAAAGTCCTGACTGGTCTTTTGTCATTGATGGACATTAGATCACTCAACTACTTTTTGTCATCTATGGACATTAAGATAACTATTTAGCTTTTTTTTCCTTCATATAATCTGCATAAAGCTATTATGGAACATCTTTGATAGGTTGGGTTAATTTCTTGGCTATCAATGAAATTTAGCCTTTTACGGTGTTCAATGTCTACTATATTATAAATATAGTTGTTCAATTTCTCCCTTATTTTCTTGGCTTGGTCTTCAACTTCTTTTCCACCTCGGGCCATTTGTTCTTCTGAATGTTGTTGATGAATGAAGTGAGGTAATGAATGGTGCCCCCATTGTGTCTTTTCTTTTTTTTCAAAATGTTAATCATATTATTGAACATGTCCCAGTCAAAGACAAGCCTCATAACACACAGCGTCGGGAGTGGTTTTCAGTAATTTGACTTTCCTTCCCATCATGATATTTGATCCTAATATTTCTGAGTTATAGTCGTCACCCATCCAGACAATACTTGAATATTAAAACTATTGAGCTCAAGATTTTTTTCCCTTTTTGACGTACATGTCTGGCAGGTCAAAACAAAGGTAACCTGTAGGCCTATCCATATCATGCCCTTTTAGGGTTGTCTATGTTTATTGTTTGGCATAATAAGGCTTGAGAAAGTTGTATAGTTCAAAATGAGTTATAACATGCTGTCCACGAGAACTTACGTTTGTTGATGTTTTCTTCAGGACATGGAAGGACAGACGGCACTTCATTATGCGACAGTCTGCGAGAGGGAGGGCATTGCTAAATATCTAATTAAACATGGTGCAGATCCATCTTCTAAGGACAATGATGGTGTTACGCCATACAATCTCTGCCCCAAAGATTGGGATTGGTTGTCTGAAAATGCCTGATTGATCTGTAATATGATATTCTGTCTAATATATATGACACTATGCGTACAGATGATATGTATAAAGTTAATGTGCTACTTGCACTTGCTGTGCAATACTTCTCACTGTGATGGATATAATGTGGAGAATTGTGGAAGTACCAATTCGATTGATTTTCCACCAAACATTATATTATAGCCACCAAATGTATGATCTACCCTAATGCTGTCTGAAATATGGTGTCAAAATACATTGGGAAAACTTGCAAAACATGATGGTGTTCCTGGCAATTTCAACCACTTGAAATGCAAAATTTGGTTTCTTTGAATGTAAGAAAGTGCAATGTCTAAATGTCTACGCTACAACTAGGATAGGTGGAAAGGCAAACCATTTCAATATTTTCTAAATATATGAATGCATCCATGATTATACTTGTTTGTATCTGGATGGACAAATAAAATGGACAGGGTATGCACTATTTTGTGAATTTTGTTATTTCTATACTTTCTTGAACTCTCGTATTTTGCGAGGTTGTCTTTTATGTGTATGCACAATCATATGCTTTTATACATTTGGAAGGACAAATAATTTCAAGAATTTGGGAAGCATTTTGCGGGCGTGGCATTTGTTTATTAAAATGGACAGGATATGCAGTATTTTGTGAATTTTGTTATTTTAGATTTTCTTGAACTCTGGTATTTTGCGAGTTTGTCTTTAATGTGTATTTGCGATCATATGTTATTGTGTATTTGGAAGGACACAATTTCAAGATTTTGAAAGGCGTTTTGCCGGTGCTGTCTTTGTTTAACAAACCCAATCCCCTGTAAAAAGATGTATTTCACTTGATCATAATTATTTGCATTGCTTTCTAATCTTTCTTCTCATATTTTTCCCTTTTGTAATGGTGCATTTTATTTTAGGTGCTTAAATTAAGTCGTGAATATAGCAGTTCCAGTGAGAAGGTGACAAATGTTTCCATATGGCTTTTAGTGTCACTCTGCACTAACATTTTCAAATTCCAAGGAATAAGTTCAACTATGATTCAAAATGCATGTTTATCTTAATTAGATAGTTAACAATTTTCTTATGAAATGTACATCTTAAACATATACATCTTGTCCTTGAAGGCTGCAGATGTTTGGTATGCTCAATCTTATTAGCTTGTGCATAGACTTGATATTAGGGCCCCCTTGGACACTTGAATGACACACATGTTTTCTTATGGCTTTTAGTGTCACTCTGCACTATAACATTTTCAAATTCCAAGGAAACGAGTTCAACTGTGATTCAAAATGCATGTATATCTTAATTAGATAGTTAACAATTTTCTTATAAAATGTACTCTTAAACATATACGTCTTGTCCTTGAAAGCTGCAGAGGTTTGGTATGCTCAACCTTATTAGCTTGTACATAGACTTTATATTAGGGCTCCCTTTGGACACTTGAAATCTTCTTAGATATTAGGGCTCCCTTTGGACACTTGAAATCTTCTTAGATATTAGGGCTCCCTTGGACACTTGAAATCTTATTACCAAATGGGATTTTATCCAGTTTGATTTGGTTTCCTTACATGATCAAATCTTGTCCATGCTTTCGTAAAGACTGGCTCCTCATGTTTTCCTTCTTTCTTTGCACTGTCATTCATCAAGAGATCCTGCGTGATTCCTAGATGTCGACATTCATTATCCTGTTGGTTTGACAATTTTTCATGCTTATGCTCTAATTCAAAGCAGGATTTTTTTGGTTGCAAATCTTTTTCATATTCTCTCCTTCTTGCCGAGTTCCCTAAATTTTAACCCTGATTACCTGAATTCTCTTCTGTTATTATGGGCTTTCAGCCTTAGGATCTGGATATATTAATTACCTGGAGAAAAAGTATTTCTCTATCCTTATGCTGGCTTTGTTTTAAGCTTGCATCTCTAGAATTGTGAAGGGTTTGTCCAATTTGATTAAGGTTGGTTAGCCTCCCTAAACGGTTTAACTTCGTTTGTGTTTTTCTCTTTTATGTTTTTGCTTTATTGTCTTTTTTCCCCTATTGTTGACCACAGCCGACATCTGAAGTCTCTTGGTCTCTAGTTTTGGCCATGATATGGCAAGGTCCAAGGTCCCTAAACTGTTAACTTCTTCGTCTGCGTTGTATCTTTTTCATTTTTGTTCTATTGCTCTATTTGTTTTATCCCTTTTGTTGACCAGCTGACATCTGAAGTCTCTTGATCTCTTGTTTTGGCCATGATATGGCTAGGTTGCTTGTAACACACCCTATTTGGAAGGGATGCTTTTGTAATCAATTCTTTGTTTCCAAACACACTCTAAGAAATCTGGGTGCACCCAAGTGGGCAATACTTTCTCAGTTTTAAAATCTAGATCACAGATTCCAGTATAACAGTTTTTCTCTCTTTGGCCCTCTATGACCGGTAAAAGCTCTCCAAGACGATTCCCAATATCAACATTTATAGAATTCTTAAACTATTAGGAACATCTCAAAGGAATTAGTCACAGGATCAATTACAGTTTTCAAAAAATTATTAATAGTACATGCATCCCCACGTTTCCTTTAGTGATGATAGCCCTTTGCTGCCTAGACGCTAGCTGCACACACACATCTATATATTCTAATAACATTGTAATGGTTTTGGGACATTCTCATATACTCCATTATATGCAGAAAGGACAATAATGATGAAAATATGCCGGAGTTAGTTGCAAAATATGGTGACTTGTGCTTAGGATGTGCAAGTATTCTTATTTATGCAACCCATATGAAGCATAAAGTTGTGATTTATTGCCTTAAAAGAAAGGCAACTAATATGAGAATGTTATATTTAATAGCAATGAGATCTTCCACTTGGTTCACCCCCCTTGTGACATGTTGGAGTCTGACTCTAGGTTCTTAACCACTTCAGTGACCCACTCTAGATGGACTTTAACGTGCAACGTTGAGACTTTGTTCCTCTTAGCCAATAAGTCTATAATCAGTTGAAGTTTAGATCCAAGCTTAACTTACCCAACCTTCATTCCTTAGAATACCACTTGGTTATTAATTCTATTCCACTAGAACTTAAAAAACATTGCTGCAAATTTCTCATATCTGCCCCTTATTACTTATTTGCACACATGCTTTCCATGGGTTGCCTTTAGCTACTCTGTTAAAACTAACAGTAATCCAACCACTTTGTGCTACCAATGAAGTGAAGATAAAATTATTCCTCTGGCAGTCATCTACATAAATTGTTTAATGCACAAACTGGGACACTTGCACACTCATTTAAGGATGATACTATAGAAGGTGCATTATTTCCTTTATCTTCCTCCGTCAAACATATGCCTGATGGTAATTCAACTTAACAAACCTACATAACACAATTTAGGTATCAAAATGCTTTATCCTCCTTGTCCAATGATTAGCATAGGTATCAATATCCTTTATCCTCCTTGTCCAATGATTAGCATGGGTATCAAAATCCTTAAATTTGGTTTTGATGCAAAGTTAAGCTAAGGATTAGTGCGGTGATTGTGGAAGGAGTTGGACCTCATCCAAGTCCATCATTGGAGCAATGGTGCTAAAGAGTTCATTCTCAGAAAATCATTTGATATGGGTGTACACATTTGGTTGTTATATCGAAGGTGCAAAATCATGTAGAATCTGTTAGCAATTTAGATCTAATCATCAAGTCCTAAGACCACCTCAATAATATCTTAAGATATCTCCATTTCGAAGTTACTTGGATTAGTTACGAGGACAATTAAAGGTACTCATGTGAATAATACAATGAATTATGATTTTGTCTTTGTGCCTTTAGCCTATTCTTGATCTTCGTGATTTTTTTGTTCTTCGTTGCATCTTTCAATTAGTATCAGAGCACATATGATCAAATGATTGAAAGAATCGAATAGTGACACAGTAATTGTTCATGAGTAGAATTTATGGTAATTGAAAAAATGCGTTGAAGGTATCATGCTTGCTATGCTAAGAAGCATGACAAAGAGCATGCCGGCCTGCATTAGGGAAAATTTGAGGTTTAAAATGGGCCTCACAAGAAAAATAATAAATAAAATTATTTTTTTAATCACATTTTCGACTKATCCCCTTATAGTCTTGCTCAAATTTCAAGTGTATGCACTCTTTGGATGTGGAATTAAGTTTTGGCATCCAAYGAGTACCCACTCTACAAACTTTTTGTTAAATTGTGAGTCCCTAGACAATCACAAAGTCTGGGACCACCTACTTATGAGTTGTAATTCTTATCTATTGATTAGGTGTTGTCATGATCCATTGATGAACTGCAAGTGAGATCCTAGATCTAGAAGTGCCAAAATCAATGTATTATAATTTAATATCATGAGATCAATACTACCAGTAGAGAATGACATAAAGCCTTTTCCACTAGTTCTTATTTTGTTTTGTTTTGCTTGTGCTCTATTTGTTAWCATGGTATCAGAGCCTCTTTGAGTCTTACGGGGCTTGGTAGTTCATTCATGGTAGTAATGCATGGAAGGTGAGGTGTGAGTAGAGATCTCTGATTGGTTCATCGCGAGAAAATTTGTCTCAAGCAAGAGGAGTCCACAATTAGGTGAAGAAGCCATACTTCCTACAAGGTCATAGTTATTTTGAATTCTTGTAGGTTTAGTTGGGCATTATTTTTTTTATGTATCTTGGAAAATATTTCTTTAGATCTTGCATGTGATATCTCAAGGTGAAAGAGAGAATGGAATGATAGATTACTTAGATCTATGTAAAAATAGTCATTTTGGGTCTCGTTGGTTTGATTTGCTTTGAAATAACAAATTAGATCTCCAATTTTTTTATTTTTTTTCAATTCCAAATATGTTCAATGAGTTGTTTATAAAATCCCCCCATGAAATATATAGAAGAGAAATTGTTGTTTTTATGTGCAAGAATCAAAAGAGGAATTGTTACCTCTCCAGGAGTGGTACACTATAGTTTTCATTTTGGCTACACCATTGTAAGCCCAAGAATGCAAGCTAAAGCCATGTAAACCATAGTGGATGATTTTTGTTGTGGGCTTTAGTCCGATCATGATCAATCCCCTTATGTCCCCGTCTCACCATCCCTCGACTTGGATAGGATTGGGGGTTGTGGCACGGATCTATTGGGACACATGATTGTGTGAAACCACATGTCTTATGTAGGGGTAATTGCAGTTTGTGGGGCCTAGTTTGGTCCATGTCATGCACACCTATGTTTTCTCACATTGTTATCTTATATTGAGTCTGTATGCATACCTTGGCCATGGTGCACTATCATTTTTGTTCTCAACATGGCAGTGTCACAAAGTTTTCATCAGTGCACGTCTTTTCATGTAGAGGTCCCTGAAGCAAAAATACAACATAGGCTAAAAATGACCGGAAATAGATCATGAGCAAAACTCATGTTGCAAAGTTGTGATTGGAAAAATATTAAGGGAGTTTTTAGCATTGCACTTCTTTTCATGCAGACACACCTCGGAGGAAAAAATACAACATGCGTTCAAAATTAGTAGAAAAAAATTAGGAGCAAAACCCATGTCACCGAATTTTGATTGATGGATTATTGAGAGAGATAATGTCTCTCAAAGGAAAATCATCCCACTTCCTCTACAAAGTTGTTGGGCACTTTTTACAAGGTCAAATGGTCATGAAGTGGAACGTTGGAGGTCCTTTGGTTTTGGAATAATTTTTGCAAGTCAAAGATTCCTTCTTCACTTGCAAAATAATCAATTTTATTCAAAGATGCTCTATTTTCAAACAAAGTGGTTAATTTAACCACTAAATGACCAAATCATCCTCTTTGGGACAAATTGCAACTACTCATTAATTGATTTGACAAGTCAAACTAGTTGTTGGAAGGAAGAATAGTCGTTATGCTAATTTCTCTAGGGGAAATTGTCCCTAAGTTTATCTCCACCAAATAAATTGGTCAGACATATTTTATTATGGATTTATCCCATTTTGAACATTGATGGATGTAATAAAAAATATATCAAATGGTTTAGCCTCCAACCAATTACGGATGTGCAAACCAAAAAAAAATATTTTTATGAGGGAGTTAGAAATTAGTCGCTACAAATTTTACTATATAAGGTTAGCTACTCCTCTTTTTTTGTTGTTAAAACTTTGTGAGATCGTAATGTCATTTTACAGAACTCAATTCTCTTGTGTCATTGTGGATTATATGTTGTAATGTTTGTTTTTCATGGTCTTGGATATATGTAATTGTGCTTTGACAATGATTCTTTAGGAGACTTGCAGAAGATAATCAATCAATCCATTGAGGGGCTACATAGTCACGTGAAAGAGAGGAAGATAGGCCTTCGTCTCCTTACTCTCTTTGTGGGATCCAAGGGTTATCCACCCAAGTTGTTGGACCAACTCCTTTGGGAGTAGCTTCAACCAAGTGGTATATTATCTCTTCGACCCAAGTTGATTGTTATCTTGGAGACCATCTTGTAGAGGACATTTCCTAGCAAGATCCAAGGAAGAACACATCTATTGGTAAATTTCTAGCATTGGAGGTGATAGTGCTTCCACTCCAAACTCAATCGTCTAAATATCTATCCGGGCCAATCTTGAGCTCACGATGCCATAATCACATAAACTGTAATGATCCCAAGCCATTATGCCAGGATCATCACGATTTTGGTGTCTTTTAAAACTTTTGTTGAGTGAGGTATTTCATCAAACACTTCGCTGACCTACTTGTTTAGATGTGTTTACTTGCAGGATGGCCTCTTGATTTCGGCCTTAGAGTTTACTGATGTGTTTATGTGAGTGTTTGCAGCAATAAACAAGAAGATACAATCATGAACATACCTCAACCATATGCAATATGATAGACAAGCCAAAACATCTCAAATTTGTTTTTTTTCATGAAATAGAGAAACTTGCTACAATGAAGATGTCAATCTGGAATGTTCAACAGATGGCTAAGAAGATATACAATAGAGCTGCTACAAAATGCTCCAATAGAAGACTACAATAAGCCTCCAAAGGCTGGATACACAATGAAGACTGAATACAAGTAGATCTGGGCCGTCAGAATGCTAAACCCCCAAGTTGGAAGGTGCCACGCCCTGCTGGATTGCTGAAGCTCCTCAACAATTCGGCCCTGTTGGATCGCTGAAGCTCCTCAACAATTCGGCCCTGCTGCCAAATGTGTTCAATCACCCCAAGAAATATGCCAAATGATATATCGGGCAACTGTAAGCACAACCCAGGTGCTCAAATCTCCAAGGCTACTCTCCAACCCTATAGATCTGATTCTCCTCAAGGAATGGTGCTCCCCCCTAGATGCCTAAATCCCTAATAATTTGGCCTCTCTCCTAGAGACCTCCAACAACTCCACCAATCCACTATAATGATAGATTGACGCACGATAATGAAAACCCAAGTGCTCAACTGGGAAAAATACCTGCTAGATCCTTAGATCTAGCTACCCTCCAAATAATGGTGCGCTCTCCTCTTAGGGAAATCGTCCCTCTCTCAATGCCAATCAATCCTCCATAAGAATACCTCCAAAAACATCCAATAATGGCGCTATGGTACCTGCAAGGAAAACCCAATACCTAGAATTCCCGAAATCTCTTTTCCTCGGCTAGAATGAATCCTCCCTCAATGGATGGTGCGCCCCTCTTGCTGGAAACCCTCAACTAGTGCGCCCTCTCTCTATTTGCACATGTAACTGATGTAGAATCCTCCTACAACTGAGTAGATCTGGAACTAGAATGGTGTGGGAGCATATTGCATCTCTGAGACCAAGCTTGGGACAAGCTAGGTGGAATCTTTCACCATCGAATCGTCCTCTAGGGTTTGTTAAGTCAAAACCCTCAAAACCCCCAATGTTGGGCTCACTAGCTAAAAGTCAGATATCAAAATATGATCATACTTGAATGAATGAGT
>ML784238.1:384504-411906 GCA_009831015.1 Picea engelmannii | reverse complement strand
AAGTATTTCTGATAAGTGTTTTGCTCATATTGCATTTTGAAAATTAATATGCTGTCACGTATGTCATGGACTTGTGGAAATTGTAAATGTTTCCTGTGAAGGAATTGTCTGTACAAATAATTGTTAATATGGAGTAGATGTTAGCTCATAGAACCATGAATTTTTCAATGATTTCAGCATGAGAATGTCCGCGTAGTGCTTGATATGAATGAGTTGATATATGCTTAACACGGAGGAAACCATGCTCAACTTATGTTGATAAATGAGTCTAATCATACCCAGCCGTTCTCGGGACGCTGTCTCCCTTTATCTGCTTCCGGGAGTGCCCCGGTAGAAATCTCTTCACAGAGATTTCCCCCTTGGAAAGGTTCACTAAGAACCCAGAACAAGGACTCGAATGCACAGGCCTTATTAACCCCGCACGAGGAGGAACGAATCTATTAATGTTCCAAGATAGTAGTGTTGTGGGGAGTGACAAGTCGACGGATGAGATCTCGTCGGGTGAACCATAGTCATTCACGACCTTTAGATTGACGAAAGTAACGTAGGCGTTACATACCTTGCCCCTTTGCCCTCTATCATCGTGAGCAACGAGAGTTTAGGATCGTAAACCCCAAGACCCAAAAGAACGAATCTGGACCGTTAGATCTCGGCCCAAATTACCCGTCAGCCGTTGGATCTGGGGAAGCTGCACAGGGGTAGGCACGCGAGGAAGTGATCTGAGCCATCAGATCTGGAGTAGAAATCCTGTAAACCGTTGGATCGGGAAGAGTTGCACGGAGTATAGCCTCTGGAAGGGAAGCGTGTAGGAGAAGTGATCTGAATCGTCAGATCTTAGACCATAGTCCCGATAGCCGTCGGATCTCGAGAAGTTGCGCCAGAGTTAAACCTTAGTGTGCAGAGAAAGAATCCTAGCCTTTGATCTCAGCAGGACGTGTGTTAGCATCCCGGAGAAGTCATCGGGATATCAGGGTCATCGGGGTTCAGTCAAGACAGAGAATCGAGACCTGGTGACTCTCGAAATCCCGAGAAGGGATCCCAGCCGTTGATCTCGACAAGACATGTGTCAGCACTCTGAGAAGTCATCGGGGTTTTGGAGGCATCAGGATTTTACAGGTCGAGAGAATTGAGACCTCTGGAGCCTCGAAACTCCGACAGAAAATATTAGCCATTGATCTCAGCTAGAACACGTGGCAAGAGATCCCGAAGAGTCGGGAATCGGGGAATCGGAGATCCTGAGAGCAAGGGAAACAGGACTTCGAAAGTCTCGAAATCCTGAGAGAAAATCTAAGTCGTCCGGTTGGAGAGGGACACGTGTCACGAGATCGTCCGTCTCGGAGATCCGGGATACCAGGCATCGGGGCCACTCAAGTCTTGAAACAGCGATAAGATCTGGACCGTCCATCGGAGGGACAGGTGTTAGAGATCAAACACCATCGGCATTTGACACATCAGGAAATCGGAATCTCCGAGGACAAGATACACGGGACAGGATAAGTCGCGAAATCCTGAGAAAAGGATCTCAATCGTTGATCTTGGTAGGACGCGTGGCAGGAGATCTGGGCGAGTCGGCATTTGGAGCATCGGGTTTTCCAAAGGCAAGAAACTCTTGCATATAGGAATCGCGATCCGCGATTTCCCGATGCGATCATAACCGTTAACCTGAGGGACGCGTGTCCAAGGATCCTGAGGAGATCGGGGTTTGACATTTCGGGATTCTCGGGGAGGAGAAACTCACGACAGGAGGAGTCACAAAATCCCGAAACACGACGGTCCCACAGTCATAGCACTCCAGTGGAGGACGGGTGTCACTCCATGCCATCATAGGGAGTGGGGGCCATAGACGCCAGAACAAGGGACAGGTGTCGGAAGACAAAGCTTGGCCGTGAGTCAACGCCAAGTGGCATCGGGGATCAGAGGTTCGGAATTTGCGAAGGCCTGTGCATCGCGACATCATAAACCCCGAAGCCACGATGGGTAGCTATAGGGCTGCGGACATATGGTAGCAGGTCCTATGGATCCGGGAGCTGAACCAAGAGAGATAATGCGTAGGGAGCGTGTCGGAATTCGGGGGATCGTGAGTCTTGGGGGTGAATGAATCTTGACACTAGAAACCCCGAATCCCGATATTGAACAAAGGATTGGCATTTCGCGAATGCAGGTTTCTGGAGATTTCTCATTTGTGGGAGATTAACCCCAAAATTTTTAAATTATGATAGTGGGTTTGTTACATGATGAGTCGCATCTTATTGAGTATGACAGAGGTGTGGTTGACATGAAATAATTCCCTATTATCCACATGGATAAAGAGGAGGAAAACACCATAGTAGAAAGCACTGAGGAAGAGTCTTCTCATTGCTCCATTGAAAATCAAGATACAATTGAAGATCACAGGGATGAGGAAAGCATCGATAATAGTGATATTCAAGAACCCACCCTCCCACCTCCAGATGAAAGTACAGATTCAATAGCCTACATTCCTTTATGATCATACGATTCCCATGATACACCTTGTAGTGATTCAAAAGGGGACAACATGGTGGGCAGTTCTTCACCAGACATAAAACATGATGGCACAGAGGTTGAAAGCATTGATACATTTCTCCAGGTTGATAGATGCAAGTGGGATATAGGTTATTATCATTTTGATAGTGATCCCGTCTATGATACAAAGAATGATGAGTGTGAGATTGCAGGGTTTTGGCCATATGAGCAACCAAGTTTGGCCATATTACAGGAACATGTATCTTTACAGGTATAAAATGAGAGTTTCCACATTCAATATCCAACATAATTTATTCAATCATGGATATACTTAATTAGTAACTCTCAAGTGTATAAAGATCCATTTGACAATGAGAGTTTGAGGGCCACAGTGGTGGTAAGGCCGAAGCATTCTCAGTTTCAGACATACTCCATGAGTTGTCCTTTTTCCATACCACAACAATCAACCATCAGGTGTGAGTTTCCTTTTATTTTTAGTTCTTATTTATTATCTCACCATATGTGTGGGTAAATGATTCCAGGGGGAGCAACAATTTTCATGCAGGTTCCAATTGGAGCCACCATCAAAGCCTCTTTTACTTGATAATGCAATGAGTAACATTGATGAGTGGTTCAATGCTAGCTTTGAGAACAACAAGTACATCAACCCTATTGAGTTATGGATTGAAGAAGCATGCAGTAGTACAAGGGATGCATGGTACCCCGTTATAATTATTCTGCATGATGATCTCAGTCCCATTGCAGGATTCTTCCGAGTCATGAAAGAGTTACCATCATATTCTTGCTACAGGTTTGACATCTCACTCTTCTCCTTAGCAACCAAGAACAAAGGTAAAAAAACAAGGTAATGATGAATTTATCTGTTGGTTGCATTGGTTATATGATTTTACTTGACATATGTTGTTTCCTTGATTAGAGTACGTAGGATGATAGTTGAAATTTTGGTGTGTTAGTCTTAATTGAAAATTTTGGCTTGTTGGAATAAGCTCTACCATGAGCATTAGTTTAGATTTTCATTTCCGTTTTTCATTTCATAGATTAGATTGCATTTTTTCTTTGTTTAATTTTTGTTTTCTATGAAGGGATGAGACTTCATGTCTTATCCCTTCTCCTATCATTTGATACTTTTTATTGGTTGTGGAGCCTGATTATCTTCCTGATTCAGAGGTCTTTTTTTTCAGCCGTGTTTATACCCCATGAAAACTTTACACCCTGGAAGAATGTACACTCCTCCATGCGAGGGAGGTTACCCCCCCTGTGGGGTCCGGGGGCAAGCGGGCTCCCAAAGGAAAAAATTCCTTGTAAATGTATATTGTAATTTCATATTAAATCTGAACCGTTCATTATAAGGTCGCAGATCTGACGATAGAAGTTATGTTAGGTTTTTTTTCCCTAGAAGGACACCCTCTTTTATGAGGGAAATGTATTGCGGCTCTGTATCATTGTGAATATTGTATTTTGAGTGAGGAGAATGTGAGAGAAAGAAGAGGAAGTTACAACGGGTGTGTTGTAGGTTGTATCCATTCATTTGTTGGATAATAATAAATGAAGGACCTGGCAATTTCTTTGGTGGACGTAGCCCACACTGGGTGAACCACGTATATCTATGTCTCTATTGTATTGTGTATCTTCTGTGTTTTATTTTCACATTTGTTTTATTTTATTGCTTTGTGATCCTGTTTTTTCTAACAACTGGTATCAGAGCAAAAGGTAACTCGCAAGAAAAGAGGGTTCCTGGTTCGAGTGGGAGCAATGGCGAAATATGGAAAGGTTAGGGTCGAGAAATTTAACGGCCAAAACTACCAGTTATGGAAGATGCAAATGGAAGATTATTTATGTCGAAAGGATCTATTCCTAGCATTGGGTGGAATAACAAAGAAGCCGACGGCCATGAAGGACGAAGAATGGGAGGTTCTTGATAGAAAGACACTAGGAACGATACGGTTGAGCCTAGCAGCATTGGTGGGTTTCAATATTTCGAAAGAAAAGACAACAAGGAGTTGATGGACGCATTGACTAAACTGTATGAAAAACCCTTAGTGTCGAATAAGGTATTTCTAATGAAGAGATTATTTAATATGAAGATGTCAGAAGGTGGGTCTATTGCAGATCATTTAAATGAATTTAATACGGTTACTAATCAACTAAGTTCTGTAAAAGTGGACTTTGATGATGAGGTCAGGGATCTTCTGATCTTGTGCTCATTGCCAGAAAGATAGAATGACTTGGTCATGGTTGTAAGTAACTCTATCTCTAGTTCAAACACTTTAAAATTTCATGATGTTGTTGGTGTTATCCTTAGTGAGTAAATGCGATAGAAAAGCATAGGTGAGACATCAAGTAACGCATTAAACATGGAGAACGGGGGAAGACAAAAGGATAGAGGAAAGGGCTCAGGGAACCGCAGGAATTATAGGAAGGGAAGATCCAAATCCAGACTCGAAAAGATAGAGTGTTGGAATTGTGGGAAGAAAGGACATCTGAAGAAAGACTGCAGAGCTCCAAAGAAACAAAGAGATGGACAACCGGAGAAAAATCAGGAAGCAAATGTAACATGTGATGTGTTACAAGATGCTTTGATTCTTTCTGTAGATAAAATTTCTAAGTCTTGGGTAGTATATTCAGGGGGTACATTTCATGCCACACCCGATAGGAAACATTTTCTAGATTATGTTCAAGGTGATTTTGGACAGGTTCATTTGGGTGATGATGCACCATGCAAAATTGTTGGAATGGGAAAGGTAAAAATAAAGCAAAGGAATGGAAACCAATGGTTGTTAAAAGAGGTAATAAATGTTCCAGATCTAAGGAAAAATCTAATTTCAACAGGCCAACTTGCAAGTGAAGGTTGTATATCTATATTTACAGATAAGGTGTGGAAAGTCACCAAAGGATCACTGGTGATAGCAAAATGAGAGAAGGTAGTTACATTGTATTTATGTACTGGTAATACCGAACTTTCTATCTCTTTAGCTTCTACAGAATTGGATACAACACTATGGCATCATAGGCTTGGACACATGAGTGAGAAGGGGATGCAGATACTTCACAAAAAAAAATTGTTACCAGATCATAAACAAATTGATTTGGATTTCTATGAACATTGTATTTATGGAAAACAGAAGAGAGTCAGATTTCTTAGAGTCGAAAAAGAAAAGAAGAGTGAAAGGTTAGAGCTTGTGCTTACAGATGTATGGAGACCAACTCAGGTATCATCTCTTGCTAGCTCTCGTTGTTATGTTACTTTTATTGATGATGCAACTAGAAAAACTTGGGTTTATTTCATTCGACAAAAATATGATGTTTTTGATACTTTTAAGAAATGGAAAGCTTTGGTTGAGAATGAAATAGGAAAAAGGTTGAAGTGTCTCAGATCAGACAATGGAGGTGAATATTGCAGCAATGAGTTTGATTATTATTGTTCATACCATGGGATTAGTAGAGAGAAGACAGTTCTAGGAACACCACAAGAAAATGGTGTGTCAGAAAGGATGAACATGATAATCATGGAGCGTGCAAGAAGTATGAGATTGCGTGTTGGTTTTCCCTTACAGTTCTGGGAAGATGTTGTAGATATTGTTGTTTACTTAATAAAAAAAGGACCTTCAAGCTCTTTGGATGGTGGAATTCCAGAGGAGGCATGGACAAGTAAAAAGGTAAACTATTCATTTTTGAAGACTTTTGGTTGTGAAGCATTTGTCCATATTGATAAAGAAAATAGAACAAATCTTGACGCAAAATCCAAGAAGTGTACCTTTATTGGATACAATGTTAATGATTTTGGTTATCGCTTATGGGATTATGAAAATCACAAAATCATTAGGAGTAAAGATGTCATATTCAATGAGAAGGTCACGTACAAAGATCAGTTGCAGGGAAAGATACAAGAAAAAGAAAAACCAGAATACATAGTGCTTGATGAGATCACTGAAAAATAAATTCCAAAGGAACCAGAAAATAAAAATGTACAACAATAGGAGCAACAGGTACCTAAAACTCCTGCAAGTGTTTTTAGAAAATCTACCAGTTTAAGTAGACCCCCTGAACGATATTCTCCTTCATTGTATTATTTATTGTTGATTGATTATGGTGAACCAGAATGTTATGAAGAGGCAATGCAGGTAGACACCAAAAATAAGTGGGAACAAGGAATGAAAGAGAAAATGGATTCCCTGGTAAATAACCAGACTTGGGATTTGGTTCAGTTGCCTGCAGGAAAAAGAGCATTGTCGAATAAATGGGTTTACAAGTTGAAGGAAGAAGATGGAGGAAAAAAACGGTACAAGGCTAGACTTGTTGTAAAGGGGTTTGTACAAAAGAAATGTATAGATTTTGATGAAATATTTTCTCCTGTTGTTAAAATGAATTCAATTAGACTATTTTAAGTCGTGTGGCAGTAGACGATTTACATCTTGAACAATTAGATGTAAAAACAACTTTTCTCCATGGGGATTTGGAGGAAGAGATTTATATGCAACAACCACAGGGGTATGAGGTCAAAGGGAATGAAAATTTGGTATGCAGGTTGAAGAAGAGCTTGTATGGCCTAAAGCAAGCTCCAAGGCAGTAGTATTTGAAGTTTGACAAGTTTATGACAGAAAAAGGTTATAGTAGATGTCATTTTGATCACTTTGTTTATTTTAAAAGGCTAGAAAATGTAAGCTATATTATCTTACTATTGTATGTAGATGACATGTTTGTTGCGGGATCTAATATGTAGGATGTAAATGTGCTCAAGAAGAAATTAGCTAATTCATTTGCGACAAAGGATTTGGGTGTTGCAAAGAAAATCCTTGATATGAGAATAATAAGAGACATGAAAAATCACAAATTGACATTGTCTCAAGGTGAGTACATAGAGAAGGTGTTGGAGAGGTTTAGAATGAAAAATGAAAAACCAGTTAGTACACCTTTGGTCAACCATTTCAAATTAACTAAGAAAATGTGTCCAAAGTCACAGGAGGAGATAGAATAAATGTTCAGGGTCCCTTATTCATCGGCAGTTGGCAGCTTGATGTATGTGATGGTTTGCACAAGACCAGATATTGCACATGCGGTAGGAGTTGTGAGTAGATATATGAACAATCATGGGAGGCAATAAAGTGGATTCTCGGGTATTTCAGAGGTACTGCTACTCATGCATTATGTTTTGGAGGTTCAGACACTGTTCTCCAAGGATATGTTGATTCAAATATGGCAGGTAATAAAGATAGTAGGAGGAGCACCACATGGTATGTTTTTATTGTAGGTAGAACAACAGTAAGTTGGATTTCAAAACTGCAAAAGGTTGTTTCACTTTAAAAAACAGAGACAAAGTATGTTGTTGCTACAGAGGCTAGTAAATAGATTAATTGGTTACAAAGGTTTATGGGGGAATTGGGAAAGAAGCAGGAGAATAGCAGGTTGTATTGTGACAGTGAGAGCGCCATTCATCTTGAAAATAACTCAACCTTCCATTCGAAGACTAAACATATACATCTCAAGTACCATTTCATACGATCCATCTTGGAAGATAGAGATTTGAAGTTGGAAAAGATACACACTAGCCAGAATCCTGCAGACATGTTAACAAAGGGAGTAATTAGGGAGAAACTGAGTTCCTGCTCAGTTTCAGTTGGTCTTCAAGCATGAAGATGAAGATGAGAAATTTTCCAAATCCAAGAAGGATCATAGTCCAATAGATACAACAGCGGTGGAGATTGTTGAGATCGGTATCCAAGTGGGAGATTGTTGGTTGTGGAGCCTGATTATCTTCCTGATTCATAGGTCTTTGTTTTCAGTCATATTTATACCCCATGAAGACTTTACACCATGGAAGAATGTACACTCCTCCAGGCGGGGGAGTGTAGGGGGGTTACCCACCCTGCGGGGTCCGAAGGCAAGCACGCCCCCGAAGGAAAAATTGCCTTGTAAATGTTTATTTTAATTTCATAGTAAATCTAGACCATTCATTATAAGGTCGTAGATCTAACGGTAGAATTTATGTTAGGGTTTTTTTCCCTAGAAGGCAACCCTCGTTTATGAGGAAAATGTGTTGCAGCTATGTATCATTGTGAATATTGTATTATGAGTGAAGAAACTATGAGAGAAAGAAGAGGAAGTTACATCGGGTGTGTTGTAGGTTGTATCCCTTCATTTGTTGGATAATAATAAAGGAATGACCTAAAAATTTCTCTAGTGGACGTATTCCACACTGGATGAACCACTTATATCTGTGTCTCTATTGTATTGTGTATCTTATGTGTTTTATTTCCACATTTGTTTTATTTTATTGCTACGCAATCTTGTTTTTCTAACAACTGGTATCAAAGCGAAAGGTAAGTCACAGGAAAAGAGGGTTCTTGGTTCGAGTGGGAGAAATGGTGGAAGATGGAAAGTTTAGGGTCGAGAAATTTAACAGTCAAAACTAACAGTTATGGAAGATGCATATGGAAGATTATTTATATTTGAAGGATCTATTCCTACCATTGGGTGGAATAGCAAAGAATTCAATGGCCATGCAGGACGAAGAATGGGAGGTTCTTGACAAAAAGGCACTAGGAACGATATGGTTGAGCCTCGAAGCATCGATGGATTTCAATATTTCGAAAGAAAAGAGAACAAAGGAGCTGATGGATGCATTGGATAAACTGTATGAAAAAACCTCGGTGTATTTCTAATGAAGATATTATTTAATATGAAGATGTCAGAAAGTGGGTCTGTTGCAAATCATTTAAATGAATTTAATACGGTTACTAATCAACTAAGTTATGTAAAAGTGGACTTTGATGATGAGGGCAGGGCTCTTATGATATTGTGCTCATTTCCAAAAAGTTGGAATGGCTTGGTCATGGTGTAAGTAACTCTGTCTCCAGTTCAAACACTTTAAAATTTGATGATGTTGTCGGTGTTATCCTTAGTGAGGAAATGCAACGAAAAGGCACAGGTGAGACATCAGGTAATGTGTTAAACATGGAAAACGGGGGAAGGCAAAAGGATAGAGGAAAGGGCTCAGGGAACCGCGGGAATTCTAGAAAGGGAAGATCCAAATCCAAACTTGAAAATACAGAGTGTTAGAATTGTGGGAAGAAAGGACATTTGAAGAAATTAGACTGCAGAGCTCCAAAGAAACAAAGAGATGGATAGCAAGAGAAATATTGGGAAGCAAATGTAACAGGTGATGTGTTACACGATGATTTGATTCTTTCTGTACATAAAATTTCTAGTCTTGGGTAGTAGATTCAGGGGCTTCATTTCATGCCACACCCCATAGGAAACATTTTCTAGATTATGTTCAAGGTGATTTTGGACAGGTTCATTTGGGTGATGATGTGCCATGCAAAATTGTTGGAATGGGAAAGGTAAAAATAAAACAAAGGAATGGAAACCAATGGTTGTTGAAAGCAGTAAGACGTTTCAGATCTAAGGAAAAATCTAATTTCAACAGGGAAACTAGCAAGTGAAGGTTGTATATCCATATTTACAAATAAGGTGTGGAAGGTCACCAAAGGATCATTGTTGATAGCAAAAGGAGAGAAGGTAGGTACATTGTATTTATGTAATGGTAATATTGACTCTTCTATCTCTTTAGCTTCTACAGGAGTGGATACAACACTGTGGCATCATAGGCTTGGACACATGAGTGAGAAGGGGATGCAAATACTTCACAAAACAAATTTGTTACTAGATCTTAATGAAATTGATTTGGATTTCTGTGAGCATTGTTTTTATGGAAAACAAAAGAGAGTCGGACTTCTTAGAGTCTGAAAAGAAAAAAAGAGTGAAAGGTTAGAGCTTGTGCATACAGATGTATGGGGACCAGCTCAGGTATCATCTCTTGGTGGCTCTTGTTATTATGTTATTTTTATTGATGATGCAACTAGAAAAACTCAGGTTTATTGCATTCGAAAAAAATATGATGTTTTTGATACTTTTAAGAAATGGAAAGCTTTGGTTGAGAATGAGACACGAAAAAGGTTGAAGTGTCTTAGATCAGATAATGGAGGTGACTATTGCAGCAAGGAGTTTGATCATTATTGTTCATACCATGGGATTCGTAGAGAGAAGACAGTTCCAGGAACACCACAAGAAAATTGTGTGTCGGAAAGGATGAACAAGACAATCATGGAGCGTGCAAGGAGTATGAGATTGTATGTTAGTCTGCCCTTACAGTTCTGGGCAGATGTTGGCCCTCGACCAAGTTTTGAGGAAACTTTGGTCATATTTGGCCCACTTTTGGACTTCGACACGTTGGTCAAAGAAGGAGTGCCTGGGCGGAGCTGAGATCGTGGATATCACCCATTTTTTAGGGTTATGTGGACCCAGTGAAGGGTCCTCTAGGGTTTTGTAACGGGTTTATGGGATGTCGGCCCATGGGGTTTTCCCATGTTTATGCTTTATTGCAAGGGTTTGTAAAGTATAAATAAAGAGGAATGTATTGTAGAAGTAAGGGTAATTCTATGTGAATAGAAGTTCTTTTGTGCAAAGAGGTGTATGTGGTCGAGGCTTTGTGCTCGACTGTGATTTTGTAGGAGGTGCTAAGTGTTGTGATAGAGGGTTTGGCTCTATGCATTTAACCTAGTTTTGGAAGGAGGATCTAGTGCTTAGTGCGAAAATTTCATGTCTGGTGCGGAGTTCAACTCTGTGGCTTAGTGCACAGGAGTGAATGGATGTAAGATCTTGGAAAATAATAAAGAGGCAAACAGTTTGTGGACGTAGCCCCACCCTGGGGTGAACCATGTATATCTGGTGTCTCATGGTTTTATTTGTGTTGTGTTATTTATGTTATGAATCTTTTTAGTGCTTTGATTATGATGTATAATAGATAGATATTTTGTGCTTTGGTAAGAGAAAGATAAGTGAAAATTTTTGTTTCGAAATCATGAATTTAAGTATTTTTAATAGATTATGTCCTAGTCTGAAGGCTAGGGCATAGTTGAAAGAAAGATTTGATTTGAGTACATTTAATGGAAATGAAGAAAGATATGTTATTCCTATGCATAGAGAGAGTTTTTGGACTAATAAGTGGATGCAGGAACCTAGAATTTTTTTTTGCAGACTGCAGGTCCAACACTATGATCCTAGGGGAAGTGTTCAGTACATAAAAGATTGGGGAACATTTAAGAGAAAAAGAGGATTGACTTTGTGTTATAATTGCAGAAGGTTGGGACATCTTGCTAAGGAATGTCATGAGGTAGGCCCTATTTGTCTTTGTTGTAAGTTTGTTGGTCATGAGGTTGAGATTTGTCCAAGGATTATTGCTTGAAGGGATGAACATAAGACAAGAAAACTATGAAAAAAGTCAAGAGACTAAGGGCATGCTAGAAATTCATAAAGAGAAAGGGTCATAGGAAGTTCAGACTACATTATTACAGTTGAAAGAAACGATGGATGTTCATAAAGATGTCAGTTTACCAGAAAGCGTGAAAGCAAAACAATGCATAAGTGCAAGAATAAAAGACTTTGACATAGACTGTATAGTCTTGGATGAAGAAACATAAGTGAATATTATGACAGAAGAAACTTGGGAAGTTTTGGGAAAGCCTACTGTTGTACCTTCTTTAGAAAGGGTAGGCTTGTTTAAGGGTAAGATGATAATTTTATATGGAAGAATAACTAATGTACCTATTATTGTTCATGGAGCATCGACTGAAGAAGAATTTGAAGTCATTCAGTTTGTTGGGGACAACACCCATTTCCCACTGTTGTTAGGTAAGACTTGGATTTAGAAGGATCAAATTAGAAGGAAAGCAGAGGAATAAGCTATAGAAAAGAAAAAGAAAGAATTACTGGATTTCATAGCTAGGAAAATAGACCGACTGATAGAAGAACGAGAGGATAAGTCGAAGAAACAGAGCAAAGTAACAACACAGGAAGCAAGAGAATTAGTTATCAAGGTTTAAAGAATGAAAGAAGGCTTGAAGAACATATGTATCCAAGAAAGAAGTATGGCCACTTAGGAAATGTTAAGAAAAGGGATATAAAATTTAGAATCTTTGAGGGTACCTCAACAATGTGAAGCCACTACGCTAGAGGAAGATAAGAATAAAAATGGAAAGAGGATTCCATAAACAGTTAAAGAGACTCAAATCACAAGAAAGAAGGGAAGGAAGCTTAATAAAAAGAAAGCTAAGTTGGAAAATCTACAAGAAGTTACAGACACCAGATGGAAGACTTTGCAGACTGGAACATCGCAGGAGGCAGGTTCGCAAGATTTGAACCTTGCTGGAATAGCAGGTCCATGCAAAATTGGACTTCCCCCTGGCGAAGTTAGATGACCGTTGGAGGAACCCTGACCGTTAGAATGATGCTTTGGAACGGTTATAAAATGCATTTATGGTCTTATGGATCACTTTTGGACGTTGAGACCACGCCATAACGGATAGATTTACATTGATGGAACCATTTCCTGGCCGTTGGAAGATCCGTCATGATACCCCACTTATTTAAATTGTCGGTCGTTGCGCTAGGACCACTTTTTGCTACCCTTGATTACTGAGCTAAGAAGAGAATTGTCCAAGTGTCGAGCTGTGCTATCTGAAACTAGACCCTGCATGTCCGTTTGTCTACCCCGCCTGTTTATTTGTCTACCCCACCTGTATGTTAAAATCTAGAATGTCGGGTGAACCTAGCGAATTGGAGAAGTCTATCGAGGAAGTTCTTAAGAAGCTAATGGACGACAGACCTATATCTGAAGTTATTCAAGCATCGTCGACTCGGGGACTGCGGGATTCCCCTTTGACCGGACGTCGTTCCACCCGCACCAATCCTGTAACTGAACAATGAAGTAAGCACCGCGGTGATCTATCTAACGCGAAGCAGATCCCGTCGATCCTGCCAGAGTATGTTCTACCTTTGGCTGGTGCTGTTAACTGAGATAATATCCCTTGAGATTTTGAGTATTTCGTATTCATTGCATACGTTCCGAAAGGAATTTGCATAGTCAGGAGTCAGTTAGGATAGATCCCACTATTGAAGCATAGCGACTTCAATTTAGGAGACCGAAAGAACTACGCCATGTTGGCTCCTCACCGCTATTTAATGAAGACAACTGGAAAGAAACCTCGCCCCATCTTACATCCATAGATTAAGGGGTTGGCGCAGTCAACCGTGTTGAACGTGATGAAGATCCCGCATTTTGGCCGCCACCAAGAGGTTAACACTTGCGTTAAACTCCTTCTATCGTGCTATCATGGCGGATATCTATGGCTCGGTAGAAGGATTACTATGGATCCGACGCTAATCCACCGGATCACAGGTTGAAGTGTGAAGGGTCCTGGCCCACAACATTTTTATCTAGGGAAGGCCTCAAACCGTTTGTTAGCACAGCGCATCAAAGAAGCTTACGGAGAGGTAGAAAAAGGAAAGCGAGGTTACAAGGTAGCCTCTATACAGGATGGTGCAGTGCTCCTTGCTTATAAACTCTTAGCTGGAAAGCTAGTGAGGAAGAACCACCCCACACAGGTCACCAAGTTTGTGGTGGATCTCACAGGAAAGTGTATGGAGGGCATGCAGATGAACTGGGCGAACTACCTCATCAACAAATTAGAAAAGGATTGTCGCGAAGCCCAGGACTTGGGATATGAATTCTATTACAGTTGGTTGACCATTTTGATCTCATTTGTCGCTTGGGAAATGCCTGAAGGAGCCATTTTCCCAGAGATCGAACCTTTGGAGCCATTGGCCGCTCAGTTTGTACCCCTATGGTATACCAACGACGTGACGAAGCAGTGGCAATCCAATGTCGTGTTTCATGGATATTACCAGCAGTTGAAGGTCGCCATCGAATCATTCCCACGTATGACACTGTGCACCCTGCATCAGTACCGACCCATAGCGAATTTTTGCATTGATCCCCACTTCATCTACATCACCACGCGAAGAGATGAGCACCAGGAAGAATTGCAGTCATACTACAAGCTGACAGATGAAGACATGGAGCAGATTACAAAGGAATGGTCAAAGGAATTTCTTGTACATGTCGTCGATGCAGAGTTATCCGACACTGACACCATAGGAAGCCCGATAGTTACACGAGTTGAACATGTCAGACACTCTAGTGGGACGAAGAAGCAGAAAAAGCAGGATGAAGTCCAGGACATAGGGAGTGATGAAGAGGACAACGCTTCTAGAGATAATGGGTTTGGCTCGCTAGGAAGAAGAGAAAACGAAGCAGAAGGACAGGGAGGAGGAGATGAAAGAGAAGAAGAGCAAGGAGGAGGCGAAGCTACACCATCGGAAGATCCCCCTACTGGGATAGTAACACTACAAAAGAGGAAAGTTTCTCCGAAGAAACCTTTAGAAAGGAAGAAGATGCGCGCCAATAAGCCACAGTTGGAAGCCACTCTCACTGATGACGACATAAGTCTGGTCCACGGAGCTATGGAGGACGCCTTTGAAGACATGTTGCAGAGATACAGAGATAAATATGAGGAGTTATACGGAAGGATTGAGAGAGAATTGAAGGAAGTGTGACAAGTTGTTCACTTGATCCGCGCAGTACACTCTGTGCCTTCCTCATCACAGACCGCATAATTGGGGGACGAACCAACCCAGTTAGGAAGGCTTGCAGATGCAATAGAAGCCTGGTTCCAGAGAGCTCAAGAAGGAAGGAGAAGGCTACAGAAGCCTTGTAGAAGGAGAAAGACGAAGTACTAGTAAAATTATGAGTAGCGCAGGATAGTGTAGCTTCCCATGAAAGCGATAAAGCAGAGATTCAGGCGAAGTTTCAGGAGGAAAAAGCCCAGCTACATAGGGGAAAAGAGAAGTTGCTCGAAGAGCAGGCCATGGTCAAAGAAGCGGTAAGTAAAGCATGTCATTTTGTGCCATGTTTGGCACAGAAAGAGAAAGAGTCGGTCGAAGCTCAAGTACTGAAGCTCGTTGAGACCCTCCATCAGCTTTAGTCTAGGATAATTGATCTGGAGGCCTGAACAATATCGAGCACCCCGCAGGAGGTGCATGACCAAAGGGAGGAGTCCGCCAAAAACACAGTAGAAAATATAAGAGCCCTCACCTTGGTATGTAAACAATTGAGTGACAGGAGCGCCTATACATATGAATGCCTCGCCGAGGATCCAAAGCTAAAGAAGCTAGAAGCGCAGTTACAAGAGGCACAACAACAAGCATTTTCGTTGCAGGCGCAGATGAAGTTGCTCACAACAGTGGAAAGGATGAAGAGATCCCAGGAGAAGTGCACAGTACAGCAGCAGATCACTACCCTCTAGGGTAAGGTAATGGAAGTAACATAGAAGCTACAACCTGTGCAAGATGAAGCTTGCAAGGTGTTCTAGGAGATTGATGGACAGGGCTCACAACTAGATCAAGTAGTTGTAGCAGTAGAACATCGCCTGGAAGGGCCTATTATAGAGCAGACATTGTAGGAGCTCGTTGAGCAGGAGTCTCAAGCGAGGCAGCTCGAGTTAAGCTCGAGACTTTCGAAGCAGCGTTGTCTGGACCTAAGTGACTCGAGACAAGTCACAGGTGAGTTTTGGGGGCTTGTTGGCCCTTGACCAAGTTTTGAGGAAACTTTGGTCACATTTGGCCCACTTTTGGACTTTGACACGTTGGTCGAAGAAGGAGCTCCCAGGCAGAGCTAAAATCGCAGATCTCACCCATTTTTTAGGGTTATGTGGACACAGTAAAGGGTCCTCTAGGGTTTTGTAACGGGTTTATGGGATGTCGACCCGTGGGGTTTTCCCATGTTTAGCCTTATTGTAAGGGTTTGTAAAGTATAAATAAAGAGGAATGTATTGTAGAAGTAAGGGTAGTTCTGTGTGAACATAAGTGCTTTTGTGCAAAGAGTGTGGTCGAGGCTTTGTGCTCGACTGGGATTTTGTAGGAGGTGCTAAGTGTTGTGATAGAGGGTTTGGCTCTGTGCATTTAACCTAGTTTTGGAAGGAGGATCTAGTGCTTAGTGCACAAATATCCTATCTGGTGCAGAGTTCTACTTTGTGGCTTAGTGCACAGGAGTGATTGAATGTAAGATCTTGGCGAATAATAAAAAGGAAAAGAGGTTTGTGGACGTAGCTCCACCCTGGGGTGAACCACGTATATCTTGTGTGTCATGGTTTGCTTTGTGTTGTGTTATTTCTATCATGAATCTACTTAGTGCTTTGATTATGATGTATAATAGATAGATCTTTTGTGCTTAAATGATTTACTTGTGTTAAGGGTAAATGAATGTTAGATCTAACTTATAATGCTAAGTGTTAAGTGCTCAGGGTATATAAGAATATGTTGCTACTATGTCGATCTACCCTTGATTATGCTCTGTGATGTTAAGAAACTAATGCATGTCACCTTCTAAGTGTGAATAGAATATTCTGCGAAGTGCTTTTATCACAAATCTGTGTCCCAGCCTGGTTACAGACACATGTGTCCTGTAACCCCCCCTGCTTCTACCTTGGGTGAGACTTCGCATGCTTCGTAGGTGTTGCCGAAAGGGACGATAGTCGGGGTTTTGTTGGTGAGTTGTTAAGCATTGAACCCCGGGTCTGCCCCTATGCCAACAACATATGTTGTAGATACTGTTGTTTACTTAATAAACAAAGGACCTTCAAGCTCTTTGTATGGTGGAATTCCAGAGGAGGCATGGACAGGTAAAACGGTAAACTATTCATTTTTTAAGACTTTCGGTTGTGAAACATTTGTCCATATTGATAAAGAAAATAGAACAAAACTTGAGGAAAAATCCAAGAAGTGTACCTTTATTTGATATGGTGTTAATGATTTTGGTTATCGCTTATGGGATTATGAAAATAACAAAATCATTAGGAGTAGAGATGTCATATTCAATGAGAAGGTCATGTACAAAGATCAGTTGTAGGGAAAGATACAAGAAAAAGAAAAACTAGAATACACAGTGCTTGATGAGATCACTGAAAAATAAATTCCAAAGGAATCAGAAAATCAAAATTTACAACAACAGGAGCAGCAGGTACCTCAAACCCCTGCAAGTGTTGTTAGAAGATCTACCAGGTTAAGTAGAACCCCTAAAAGATACTCTCCTTCGTTGTATTATTTATTGTTGATTGATTCTGGTGAACCAGAATTTTATGAAGAGGCAATGCATGTAGACACCAAAAAGAAGTGGGAGCAAGGAATGAAAGAGGAAATGGATTCCTTGGTAAATAACCAGACTTGGGATTTGGTTTAGTTGTCTGCATGAAAATGAGCATTGTAGAATAAATGGGTTTACACGCTGAAGGAAAAAAGCGGTACATGGCTAGACTTGTTGTAAAGGGGTTTGCACAAAAGAAATGTATAGATTTTGACGAAACATTTTCTCTTGTTGTTAAACTGACTTCAATTAGGACTATTTTAAGTCTTGTGGTAGTAGAATATTTACATCTTGAACAATTAGATGTAAAAACAATGTTTCTCCATGGGGATTTGGAGGAAGAGATTTATTGGGTATCCAGGTTGAAGAAGAGCTTGTATGGCCTAAAGCAAGCTCCAAGGCATTGGTATTTGAAGTTTGACAGGTTTATGACAGAACAAGGTTATAGTAGATGTCATTCTGATCATTGTGTTTATTTTAAAAGGCTAGAAAATGGAAGCTATATTATCTTACTATTGTATGTAGATGGCATGCTTGTTGCAGGGTCTAATATGCAGGATATAAATGTGCTCAAGAAGAAATTATCTAATTCATTTGCAATGAAGGATTTGGGTGCTGCAAAGAAAATTCTTGGTATGAGAATAACAAGAGACATGAAAAATCACAAATTGACATTGTCTCAGGGTGAGTACATAGAGAAAGTGTTGGAGAGGTTTAGAATGCATAATGCAACACCATTTAGTACACCTTTGGCCAGCCATATCAAATTAACTAAGGAAATGTGTCCCAAGTCACAGGAGGAGATAGGATATTGCAGTTGGCAGTTGTTAGCTTGATGTATGTGATGGTTTACACAAGACCGGATATTGCACATGTAGTGGGATTTGTGAGAAGATATATGAAAAATCCAGGTAAAGAACATTGGGAGACAGTAAAGTGGATTCTCAGGTATTTGAGAGGTACTGCTACTCATGCATTATGTTTTGGAGGTTCAGACATTGTTCTACAGGGATATGTTGATTTAGATATCGCAGGTTATAAAGATAGCAGGAGGAGCACCATAGAGTATGTTTTTATTGTAGGTGAAACAACAGTAAGTTGGATTTAGAAACTGCAAAAACTTGTTGCACTTTCAACAACAGAGGCAGAGTATGTTGTTGCTACAGAGGATATTAAAGAAATGATTTGGTTACAAAGGTGTATGTAGGAATTGGGAAAGAAGCAAAAGAATCACAGGTTGTACTGTGACAATGAGAGTGCCATTCATCTTGCAAATAACTTAGAATATCATTCGAAGACTAAGCATATACAACTTAGGTACCATTTCATGTGATTCATCTTGGAAGATGGACATTTGAAGTTGGAAAAGATACACACTAGTCAGAATCATGAAGACATGTTAACAAAGGGAGTAACCAGGGAGAAACCGAGTTCCTGCTCAGTTTCAGTTGGTCTTCAAGCATGAAGATGAAGATGAGAAACTTTCTAGGTCCAAGAAAGATCATAGTCCAACAAATACAACAGCAGTGGAAATTATTGAGATCAGTCTCCAAGTGGGATATTGTTGGTTGTGGAGCCTGATTATCTTCTTGATTCAGAGGTCTTTTTTTTCACTTGTGTTTATACCCAATGAAGACTTTACACCCCGGAATAATGTACACTCCTCCACACAAGGGAGTGCAGGGGGGTGACCCCCCCTGTGGGGTCCGGGGGAAAACATGGTTGGTATGTTGACAATGGTTGTTCAATGCACGTGGCAGGTGATAAGGATAGGTTTATAACTTTGAAAAATGAAAGAGATGGGTCAGTACTTTTTGGAAACGATAACTCAACCAGAATCATTGGAAGAGGAATAGTCAAGATTGGAAGTAAGGATGCAAAGGCAGAAAATATTCTACTAGTGGAAGACATGAAACACAATCTTTTGAGTGTAAGCTAAATGTGTGACCAAGGTCACAAATTTGTGTTTGATTCACATAAATGAGAGATAAGAAAAGCATATTCAGGCAAAGTGGTGGCTACAACTATGAGAACTCCAAGAAACATATGCGTACTAAGTGAAACTGGAAAGGAAAAGCGTTGTTTAGGAAAGAAAGATGAAGTTTGGCTATGGCACAAAAGAATGGGTCACACAAATTTTGATAGTCTTGTCAAGATCAGCAGAAAGGAAGCAGTCAAAGAAATGTCTCAGATCATGAAGTCAAAAAATACATTATTTAATCATTATCAACAAGGAAAACAAACCAAGACCAAGTTCAAAACAAAGGAATACTCCACAACAAGACCACTAGGAATTGTGCATAAAGATCTAGTTGGACCAACTAGAACAAAGGGGTTGAAAGGTGAGTAGTACTTTATATTATTAGTTGATGACTATATAATAATGGTTGCAATTTGTTTTCTCAGAAAGAAATCAGAGGCATTCAATAACTTCAAGATGTACAAGGAGATGGTTGAAAATGAAACAGATTTGAAAATCAAATGTTTGAGATTGGACAACGGAGGAGAATTTAATTCAATGGAATTTATGGACTTTTGTAGTGAGCATGGGACAAAGAGGCAATTCTCCATTGCTAGGACACCACAACAAAATGGAGTCATTGAAAGGAAGAACAAGACAGTATAGGAAATGGATCGAACTATGTTAATGGATTCCAGGTTGGAAAATGTCTTTTACGTATAGGCAGTACATAAAGCAGTTCACATTCAAAACAGAGGAATGCTCAGAAGAAAAAATGATGAAACTCCCTACGAGCTATTGAAAGGAAGACCGGTGAATGTGAAACATCTCATAGTTTTTGGAATCAAATGATACATTAAAAGAGAAGATGGAAAAATAGGAAAGTTTGAATCTCGTGTTGACAAAGGAATACTTGTTGGGTACTCAAGCACAAGGAAATCATACAAATGCTTCAATATAAGGCTCAAAAAAATTATGGAAAGCATCAATGTGACATTTGATGAGACAGGTGCAGGCAGGATAAAAGAAAAAGGCAAGGATTCAATGGAACAGGTTCACGAAGAAGAAGTAGCAGAAGAGGAAGATGAAGAAGAGCAAGAACAACAAGATCTTCAAGTACCTACAAAGACACCTAGCATACGAGTACAAAAGAATAATCCATTAGGTCATATTATCGGGAATAAAGATGCAGGAGTTGAAACTAGAAGAATAATTCGTTCACCAGAACAATTGCACATAGCACTACTATCTACAATTGAACCAAGCAGTTTTGAAGAAGCAAGCAAGGATGAATGCTAGATCAAAGCCATGGATGAAGAGTTAGATCGGATAGAGAAGAATGACTCCTGGGAACTGGTTCCAAGGCCAAGGAACAAGAATGTGATCAATACAAAGTGGGTCTTCAGAAAAAAATTAAACGAAGATGGACATGTCACCAAGAACAAAGAAATATTGGTATGTAAAGGATGTGCTAAGGTTGAAGGTATAGACTCTAAAGAGACGTTTTCCCTAGTTTCCATAATGGAATCAATCAGATTGATCCTCGCTTATGCATGCTCGAAGAATATTAAAGTATATCATATGGACATAAAATCAACCTTTATAAACAGGGATTTAGAGGAAGGAGTGTACATTGAGAAACCATACAAATTTTAGTTGTCAAAGAATGAAAATTATTTTATCAAGTATAAGATGGCCTTGTCTAGTCTCAAAAAGGCCCCCAGAGCATGGTATTCCAGACTGGACAAATACTCTCAACAACAAGGATTCAGTAAAGGGAATGTAGACAACAACCTCTACATCAAGGTAAATCAAGATAGTATTTTGTTAATAGAAGTCCATGTTGATGATATTATCTTTGGAAGTGATGATGATAGGATGAGCCAGAAATTTGTAAAGGATATGCAGAATGAGTTCAAAATGTCATTTCTTGTAGAATTATCTTTCTTTTTGGGTCTTAAAATATGTCAAAGCACCCAAGGAACTTTTATCTCTCAAACCAAGTATATCAGAGAAATGCTAAAGAGATTCAGAATGGAATATTGAAAACCAGTCAGAACTACTATGAAAACTAATTGCAAGTTAAGTAAAGATGATGATTCAAAGGCTACAGATCAGAGGCAGTATAGGTCAATGATTGGCAGTTTACTTTATGTGATATCTGTTAGAATATAGAAGAATGTGTGCTCGTTTTACCATTGACGATACCCTCGTCACCCAACCATAGGCTGAAGCCACCCTCCGAGCACCTTAACCTTGACTGAGAATTACTCCGGAAGCAAACCCTAGGCTAGATATCCAAACAAGGTGTAGTGTATCTTCCTCCAAGGATAACACACCAACAATAGTTGATCAGATAGTCTAAACCCTAGCCAAGAGATAGTCCAAGCCAAAACTGAAACTGGTTGATGTAGCAGTTGCACCTACAACTCTCCTCCACACGTGCGCACCAAACTGGGAACTGCAGTGCGCACCAGTTGTTTCTCTGCAATTCTGAGATGTGTCAAAATGAGAACTAGCACCCTGTATTTATACTAGTTCTGCCAGATTTGTTGGGGCCGACTTCTCCTTCTGGATATGTGTTTGTTCAGTATATTATTATTATTTATGGTCGACTTCTTCTCTTGGAGGCTAATAACCTAATATAAATTATCTTCTTGAGCTGACAAGACTTCTAGGGTTATTAGCCAACTCACTAGGGTTTTATCTTRYTTTCTGGARTCTTTTATTCTCGTCAAGTTCACACGTGGAGGTAAATACCTCCCACAACTACCATAATATTAACACTCCCTCCTAGCTAGGGAGGTATTTCATGTAATGGTCTTGAGCACAAAAAMATACCATTTACCTGGTAACATCAATATAGTCGTCTAGACTATCTCATGACTAGATCATGAGCATCACCATCACCATCAGCCGCATCATCTCTCGAAACCATACTTCATCTGAGTAATTARACATGATGCTGGATAAGTCACTCACACCATAGAGTGATACAAGAACCACTCTTATAATCTAGAGGAGTAAATGCTCTTAACCAATTTYCGTCTGGAAAATCTTTKTTCATCATTCGTTTGGATGGTGATTATTTCCAATAAAYTRTTGATAGTCTTCAAGGTAGTTAGAACAAAAATAGAACACAATTGTGTCTATCCATAGTAGTACATAACTACAATCCAGTGGTTCACTACCACACCAAGTAACAMACAAGTACTTGATCAGCAATGTATAGTCACGAACAGTGGAACATATCCACCAYAGTAGTCTTCATCTACTATCATACAGTCTTCATAACAAACATCTAATAGCAACCCGCATAGAAACAATGTTATGATATATATTGAATTATTTGGGCCAATCTTTCACTCACATYTGTGAGCTCTGAAAGAATATCTGCCTCACGAACARTGGAACATATCCACCACAGTAGTCTATATCTATTGTCTTCATAACAAACATCTGATAGCAACCTGCACAGAAACGATGTTATGATATAAATTGAATTATCTGGGCCAATATTTCACTCACGTCTGTGAGATATGAAAGAATATTTGCCCTCAGAGTAGAACAATGAGATATCTGGACTATTCTTCTCAAACAAGGAAGAATAATTGTCCTGTCTTCTGAACATGGACCATTCCCCACCCTGGGCCATTCTTCCTACACTAATCAAAGTGCACCCTAGAGAGAATGTATAACCCTAAGGAATGTTGAGTCTGGACCATTCCCCACCCTGGGCCATTCCTCCTACACTAATCAAAGTGCACCCTGGAGAGAATGTATAAGCCCTAAGGAATGTCTGTCTTTGATTGTTGAGCCTGGACCATTCCCCACCCTGGGCCATTCCTCCTACACTAATCAAAGTGCACCCTGGAGAGAATGTATAATCCCTAAGGAATGATTGTCCGGACCATTTCCTCTATTAACCACAAGAGGAAAAGACCGTCTTGCATCAACCTCCAAAACGGACCATTCCTCATGTTAACCACAATGAGAAATCATTGTCCGGCGAGGCGGGCCAGTCTTCTTGAGTAACCCTCAAGAAGAGAGACTTCCCTAGACCACTACCTACGTTAACCACAATGGGAATTCGTTGTCTATGATACATCAACAATCATACTACTTCCCATGTTAACCACAATGGAAAGTGATTGTCCGTCAGAAGTCTCAATCCGCTTTCCGAACAGGAAAGCATCTGTGCAAGATGGACTATTTTTCAAATTTAAAGATGAATGTCTTCAATAACGTTGTCAATGTCCCTCCTAACTTGAAGAGTCATTTCTTCCTTTTCCAATAAGAAGGAAGTTGTTTTCACGAGCTCTAGCTTGAGTACGCAAACTCTTTCATCATGGATAGAGGCTTTACCAAAATGTCTGTTTATCTGCTCATCTGTGGAGATATGTATTGGAGAATCATTTTCTCCTTTCTGGACTTCATCATGGATAATGTAATGATTGATTTCAAATGTACTTTAGTCTAGAACACTGTGAAGGCTTCATGTAGATCTAAACAATAGAGTATATCATAGTTGGAAAGCTAGAACATATCCATGTGGCACTTCTTCTATCATCATGAGATCTGATCTACTAAGTAGTCATCTTGATGTTATAGGAAATCTTCACCATGCTTATGTTGTGCACTGGAGGTTCTCCACCAAGTTATCTTCTTCTATCTGCGTACAGGAGTCTCTTTCTGGTATGCCTCAAGGTCTTGAGATTGCTCTTCATATGCTCTTTATTCAATTTCTCTGGAGAAAATTCTTTGTATTCATTTGATGTAGAACTCCAACTCATGGATGTTGCGGATGATATAATGACTTATGTAGAGATAAGTCTGGTTTGTTGGAACAAGTAATCATCATAGTCTTCTCACTCCATATGGGAGAACCTCTAGTTCTAGATCTTCGCAATGCTATCATTCATAAGTCTTCCATACACTGTTCTTTATCACAACTTCCAGTTCCTCTACTTGATTGCTTTTATTGAGTTCATATTAGGCTGGTAATCTTTTGATTCTTAATATTATGACTGGTTGTTCTAGGTTTTCTTTCTTTCTTGGAATCTTCATGTTCTTCTTCATGTTTTTCTTTAGCTCTTGGGTCCATGGAGTTTCTTATAGATTCTATGCCCTGGAGATTCCACTTCTTCCTTTTATCATAGGATCACGGATATGGATGGACAACCAGGAATACTTTTAAGGCTTCTCTTTGAAGAATTCTTCTTTTGTAGTTGAACTGAACACGTACTGTCTTTCATGGCTGCTACCATGGATATATATATTTCATCATCTTCAATGGATCATAGGATTAGCTCCCTCCTAACCCTTGCTTCATGTAAGAGTGCATATAATCGGCTCCCTTCGTCTAACAGAGTCCACGCTTCCATCTGCATCCTTATTGTCTTCTGCAATATATAATTGTCTCTCTTGTCTAACAGAGTCCATGCTTCCATATTGTTATCTTCTACAAAACATTGTTGACTTCTTTTTGTCTTTGCTTCTTCTAAGTCTTTTCATGATTGATTCGGCTTAATAGCTTTCACATGAGTTGTATTTCATCCTTTCATGTGTATTATCTAATGATATCCATTTTCATCTTGTTTGTTCTTCCATAGGTATAGTTCTTCTTGGAACACGTTATCTTTCAAGAGATAGATATACAAGATATGTATAGAGACGATGCAAACAAGATATGTACAAGAAATAAGAAGAGTGTTGTTACCTTTTTAGAAGAAGAAATCTCTTCCATCCTGCTTAGTCTTCTTTGTAGGTTCCTTTTCTTTAGCAATTGACGCTTCGTGTTTCTCCTTCCTTCTCTTTATCTCAGGACAATGATTCTTGTAGCGACCATACTTTTGACAGTTGAAGCATTGTACTTCTGAAATGTCTTTCTCTTGATTGGGATTCCTCCTTGAGCCAAACTTCCTTTTGTTCCTGGAGTTCTTGAATCTTGCTGTGAAATCTTGATCGTCATACTTATTTTGGGGTTTCTCTTTTGTATTGATCCTTGATTCTTCTTGAGCACAACAAGTCCAAAGTTCTTCAAATGGCGGGTACTCCTTCCTTGTGTTCATGCTTGCGGCAAATGCATCCCATGTCTTCGGAAGACCATTGAGTACTATGTTCACCAATTCCTTCTCTGAAGTGATCTCTTCAATAGCTTCTAGTTGATCTCTTAACTGGGAGATTCTTACAAAGTATGATGTTATGTTATCAGCATCATTCATTTTCATGTCACAGAGCTCATTCTTCAGACTTATAACTTGTCCAATGTTTCTGACTGAGACGAGATTTGTTAGGGCATCGTACATCTTCTTCGATGAGTCAAGATGGGAGATGTAGGGTATCAAGTGGTCTTTTATGGAATCCACTATGGTGCTCATGGCATTTATGTCAACATCTTTGAACTTCTCCATAGCTGCAACGTTCTGCGGTTCCTTCTCTTTTCCTTCTTCAAACTCTGGCTTCACGAACTTTCCTCTCACGATATCCAACACTTTATTCTTGGCAAGGATGAGGTCAATCCTTGTCCTCCACGTTATAAAGTTAGAGGCTCCATCTAACTTGTTCTTAGACTTCATAGAGTTAGTCATGGTTGCTTGACTTGGTCAAACCCTAGATTTGACCAGAAATTCAAACTTCACATTTTGGCTTGCTGAGAATATCAAGAGATGCACTAGGCTAGGGCTCACTGATTTGTCCAGAGATTAGGTCAATATCTTCACTTAAGGTGCCTCAACAAGAGGATTAGGGTTTTTTCAACTGCTCCTGCTAGTAACCCTAGCGGCAGTGTCTTGGAAGCTGCTTCTGCTAGTAACCCTAGCGGCAGTTCCTCAGCGAGCTCAATATCCTAGTGGTTATGTTTCCTTCCAGCGTTTAGACTGAATGAAGGAGGTGTGGGCCCATAACCTGTTAGAATATAGAAGAATGTGTGCTCGTTTTACCATTAACGATACCCTCGTCACCCAACCATAGGTCGAAGCCACCCTCCGAGCACCTTAACCTTGACTGAGAATTACTCTGGAAGCAAACCCTAGGCTAGATAGCCAAACAAGGTGTAGCACATCTTCCTCCAAGGATAGCGCACCAACAATAGTTGATCAGATAGTCTAAACCCTAGCCAAGAGATAGTCCAAGCCAAAACTGAAACTAGTTGCTGCAGCAATTGTACCTGCAGCTCTCCTCCACACGTGCGCACCAAACTGGGAACTGCAGTGTGCACCAGTTGCTGCTCTACAATTCTGAGATGTGTCAAAATGAGAACTAGCGCCCTGTATTTATACTAGTTATGCCAGATTTGTTGGGTCCAACTTCTCCTTCTGGATATGTATCTGTTCAGTATATTATTATTATTTTTGGCCGACTTCTTCTCTTGGAGGCTAATAACCTAATATAAATTATCTTCTTGAGCCGACAAGACTTCTAGGGTTATTAGCCAACTCATTAGGGTTTTCTCTTGCTTTCCAGAGTCTTCTATTCTCATCAAGTTCACACGTGGAGGTAAATACCTCCCACAGCTACCATAATATTAACAATATCTTCCTCATGGGTGATTTTAGGGGTGAAATTTCCCTCATGGGAGGAATTAGGGGGTTTGAAATTTTGGTTGGGCGATTTATTTACATGGAGTGGTTTGAGGGATTTGCAAATATATAGCCCCAAGTTTATTTTCAAAAAATTATATATAAAACCCTTAGCCCATGGATATTTGTGCGGGAAGAGCATGGAAATCCATTTTTGCCCCTTAAAATTCGAACTAAATCCTCCCATTCGCCCTGATTTTCTAGTAAATGCAATGATTATGAGGTATTTCGCCTCCATTTTCTGGTAATGGAAATGATTAAAAGCTATTTCGCCCTAATTTTATGGTACCGGCAATGATTCAGAGGTATTTCACCATGGA
>ML784238.1:353187-371742 GCA_009831015.1 Picea engelmannii | reverse complement strand
TCCAAACAGAGTAGGGTGGTGTAAGTTACAAGACATATTGGGGGTCTCACTTCCATAGCTATTAAGTATGTTCTAAGTTCCATAGGTCATGCCACAACTACAACACCGATGTGAAGATCATTGAGATGGAGGTAAAAATAAGTGGCAGTTATTTCTTCATTTTTATGAGAAATTAGAAATTAGTATGCACAATCACTTTCTCCATGAGACAAATACAAATGCTCATTTTCATGTGTATGAATAAAACATATTTAAATGGTTATATGGAGTGTTATGTAGATGTTCTAGTAGTTGGTTTTGATTTAAGTTGCAGATCTTGGTTTTCCAAGTAAATTTTTGTTACTCCAGACTTGGATGTCAGACTCAACGTTTTGGTAACATACATATCCAAATATTCCAAGGACAAGAGAAAGGGGAACAAAAAGAAGCAACAAGATCTTTGTAGGACTTATGACACCCATGTAATTCTTGTGTTTGTGTTGTTTCTAGCTGCTATAAATCATAAGCTATTGATGGAAGGCGAAAGTCAACTAGGGACCTGCGATGATGTTACAATCATTTTTCAACATCGGGATAATCAAATTCCCCATTAGGTCACAAACATCTCTTGAAGGACTACTATGTACATTTACTACACAATATGCTAAGGCATTGACATCATTTCAAATCTGAAACGGTTACTCTAACCTGTTTTATAATGTAAGTGTAGAGAAGCAGAGAACTTTTTCATTGATCTTGAGCCAAACACAGAAGTCATTGAGGAGGTTTTTCCTTGCATAAACTATGAGCACATTTTGAAATATTGAAGGCACTTTGAGTAGACATTATATACTCATTGAGGGCACATGAATGGAGGCATGGTATTGGGTTTTCCCTTGCTTGAGATGGTTTCTATTCCAATAGCAGTCATGAAGGGGATATTATACATGGGTTCCAACCATCACAATCCTTTGGGAAGCTTATTTGAAGGCTTATTGGACTCTCACTGAAGGTGCTTATTACAAGACTAAAAATAAAAACAAATTCAAAAAGGCTAACCCATGCCAACTAATTTTATGGCTAACCTGTGTTGGGAAATGTTATAGAGTCAACCCATGATTGCTAGTATTTATATGCAAGTATAAGGGTATTTTTGTTGTTCATTATGTGGAAAATTTATCTTTTGCGCCTTTCAGGTCTGTCTTGTCCCTTTCTTTGTATTTCTAGCCTACAAATCAACATATGAACAAATTTTAAGAGCATTTTGGGGACCTATAGTAGTGCCATTATTGAGGAAATTAAAGCCCAGTTTGTTTAAGCCAGCTTATCAAATTGCAAAACTTGTACTATGCAAAAAATTGGATCTTGCTCTTTGGGGTCATCACAGGTTCTCAAAACACCCAAATATGCTACAAGATGCAATATCCTACAGGGGTCGAAGTCCATAGTTTAAGGAAACATCCTTCTTGATGGTTGTTTAGAGTTTTGTTATTGCATATTCCATGGGTTAATCACCAAAGATAGAGAGTGCTCTTCCTAAGAAAGGATATCTTAAAAACAAAGTATTCCATCAAATTGCACTACACATCACAGGTGTAACACATTTTTTTATGATCCAAACAATCATCATTAAACCTGCAAAGAGAGTTATATTCCTTGAAGAGGTCTTAGGGTTTAATTTATGCAGGTCTAGTGGAGGAAGGACATTAATACTTTGATTGCACGAGTTAATATTATTGTATCATGCCAAGGTTGGAGCACTATGCTTTCATCGTCGACCTAATACTTGTGTTTTGGGTGCATTTCTTAGGGTCTGTAGAATCTCTAATCATAAACCTTTTTCTTCAGAAACCAAAGTTAATTCGAATCTCTAATCAAGTGCATGAAATCTGGCATTTGCTTGGATTTCTGATCATTTAAATCTGACCCTTAAATCTGTAGTCGGGTTGTCACTTCATCCTTGGTTATCGATCTTCTACCAATAGGATCCCTTTCCAGTGTATCTTAGGTCTTTTTCTGCTTCTCCAAAACTTGAAATTTCATATGCCAAAGGGCTTCTAGATCCATAGTTCAATTGCATGCTAGTATTTCTTTCTCCCTTCCCAAGGTAGAGAACATAATGTGAAGGTTCTTAAGCTCAGTGAGCTTTGCTGAAAGCTCCTTTTGTAGTTTCTTATTTTCTTGTTGTGCATGTACAAGCTATGTCTACAAAGAATTAATCATCACCCTGCTCTTCCATACATCTGTTACGTTCACTTGATAATTAGGAGATTTTCATTCCCATCCATTTCATAAAAAAACTAAGACATTTCTATTGATATGGTCTGAGATGTGAAAAAGGCACCAGCATCAAATAGAGGATAAGATAGACCATTATCATCTTTGAGAACCTCTAGTGAAACCAAGCCTAGAGATGTACTTATAACCACTACAACAACATCATCAACATAATTTAACCATGCATCCATACGATCTTCCTAACCACTGATTAGTTGCTTTACGATGGACTGAATTCTCTTGGAAGTAAGTGTTCTTAATCTATTCATAATCCTGCCAACAGAGGTTGTCTTAAAAAATGTCCATAGAAAATTGCATTAACGCCAGTAGAATGAACGCTTTCCTTTGTCACCCCTTGTTTCCACGATTGAAACTCGTGACAAGGAGTCCAAAATGTTGGAAAGCATAGTGGCCCTCCATATTTGACTGTGCGCCTCTGAGTCTCACTTTTAGAGCTATAATTTGAGGTGCTTGACATCTGATATATCACTTTGATTACCTGGCTCTTCAGCTTTGAGGATTTTACTTCTTATCACCTGTGCTCGAAAGGGAAAAAACCACTCGAAAAATAGTTTTGAACAATGAACAGTCGCTATTAGATTTATTACCTCTTGGTACCTTTTGACACATGCATTGAGATACAACAACGTGATGTAGAGGCTTGGCTAGCTCTCCTTGACACGTGGATACTTTTCATTTCGAAGCCCAGCTCCGCTCATACCCAACTAGCGTTCCATGGCAGGCATTCATTAAGACACTTGGCATTGTTATGCACTGGGCAATTGTGTTTCCTCCTTCGTGGCTTAGGGCTTGAACGAGACTTGGCGCTTGGTCAATGTGTCGGGCTTTGATGAATGCTTGAAACTTGCACTAGCAGTATCGAAACCTAACAACCAATGCATACATGCCTAGGCACCTTTAATTTTTGCAATGAACGCCATTATTTTTGCCATAATATGATGAGGAAGTCGCTTTGTTCTCAGGAAATCCGTTGTATCTTGGCATTTTGCTGTCAAATTGGCACCTGTGCATTCATCTAACAATTCACAAAACTCTGGACATTGGGCATCTCTTTCAACATCTGTGTATTGATATTTATACCTACGCACTAAGATCTCACCTCTAAATGGTAAATGCAAGGGTTGACATAACTCCCGATGCCTGTGAGGTTGGCGTTCTGGCGTTTGTTTTTTTTATCACTGGGATATATCCCACATTACCCAGGCAAGAATACTTTGTTGTATGTATATGCATCAATGTCTCAATGTTCAATTGATCCGTAGTGCATAATGGTGCTTCCTTGTGGGCTCTTCCTCCATGTGACTTGATGAGTTGCGCTTTGGTGGTTGGTCTCGGTTTTACTTGTGTTGTTTTTATAGCTGAGATATTAACTTGTGTTGTGCCTTGGTGTAGGTGCTTTCCCTTAGTGTTGGGATCGAATTTGGAGATTGGCCTATGGGCCCAATAATTTTACTAGAATAAACATAATCCCTGTAATAATTTTTTTTTTATTTTCCCAGACTTACAAAAAACTACCCAAAGCCATATTGTTATCCAATGCCCAAAAATAAAATAAGAAAAATTCATAAATCCATATTGTTATCCAATGCCCCTCAAAAAAATAAGAAATGCCATGCATATAAGCCAAAAACCTTTGATTTTTTTTTCCCTTATGTAAAGTGTCCTCATCCCTGAGAGCACATTAACCCTTTTTTTCTAAAACCAACTTTAGCCAAAATTTTATATTTACATGTGACAACACACTTTATATTCCTTAAGCCTCTCCTTCCAAGCAACCACTTTAGCTCTTTTCATTATGACCATGTTTTCATCCTTAGGATCATCGAGGAAATCTATCCTTCTCATTGTCCTATTGGTAGATGCCTCTGTTGTATCAGGTGCAATAGACTACTTTCCTTTCTTGACTCTCTTCTTCTTTCCAAGAAGATTCTCAGGATCTTCTTCAAAGGTGAACTCATACCAAAACAAAAAATACCCCCATGTTTTATGCCTTTTCTTCAATTCTTCAATGATAAGTAATTTAATCAAACCACAATGAAAAAGTCTAGTCTCAGCCTTCAGCCTTGGCAGGATTGGCTTTGACCTTCTTAGACATTTTTACGAGGATTTGCCAAACAAAATAGGGCATACTGAGTGGTTGAGTACCTATGAAATGTTCCAATAATCTAATGTGATAAAGGGAAGTTGAATTATACCTTCCCTCACATGTTATATACCTTAGAATAGAAACTAACAATTCATTCCACTCCTTCCTTATGTAAGCCCTTGGAACACTCTTCCCTAGTTTCCATCCTCAATGTTACGTAATCCCTTAGAACAACCTTGAAAAACAAAACCCCTGATGCTTGCAACATTGTCTAAAGGATGGAAAAACTATGTTTCTTTTTCCAAATATGTAAAATGAGTATATTACAGTTTAATGAACATATTTCCCTATTATTATATATGGGTTTTATACTTTATCAAAAAAAAATCCAAGACTTTATAAGGTTTTATAATTCAGTGAAAAATTCGCCAAGATTTTACAAGATTTTATAATTCAGTGAAAGATTCACCAAGATTTTACAAGATTATATAATTGACTAAAATATTTGCCAAAAAATTATATATACATATTATATAATTGATAAAATAGCCTTCATTTTTTCCTATGTATCATGGGGATTCGTCCATTTATTATATATATAAATTTAGGGGGGGTTCTTAAAATCACCCATGATCTTCCAAACCAAATGTGATGCAGGTAGTTGGACAACTGGCATGATTTCAAGCAACACCAAAGGAATCACATGTTTTGGGAGTAAAGAGGATATTCAGATAGCTTAAGAGTGGAGAAGAGTATAGATTATGGTATCCAAAAAGGGAGGATCTATCACTTGTTTCCAACACAAATGTAGATTGGGTAGGTTGCATTGATGATCGAAGAATTACAAGCGGAGAAGCTTTCTACATGGGTGAATGTTTAATATCTTGGCTAAGCAAGAAAAAATCATCAATATCATTGTCTATAGTCGAAGCAGAATATATTGCGACATTGACATGTTGTACACAAGTTCTATGGATGAAACAAACAATGAAATATATGCATATTTAGTATGATGATCCCATTACGATATTTTTTTATAACACAAGCGCCATCAGTATCTCAAAGAATCCAGTGATGCACTCCAAGACGAAGCACATTCCGATCAAGTTTCATTTTCTACAGGAACAGGTTGCGGAGAAGAACAATAGAGTTGAATATGTTGGGAAGAAAGAGTAGATTGCAGATATCTTTACAAAACCGCTCCCACAGGAAGCTTTTGAGTATCTTCGCCAAACAAATCCGAGTAGTTTTCGGCCCACGATGATTTTTGAAAGTTTTTCTTATATTTCATAGATTTACACAAGGAAGCACCATGAAGAGGATAGTGGATGGATCAGATAGGGGAAGGACCTCAAGAAGAGTTCAGACAATGGGAGCAACCCAAAAGGCAAGTTATCATTTTCCATTCATGTCAAAGGGGGACAAATTTATTAGATGTATGGAGAGAAAACACATAGACATGATTCCAGAGGGAGTGTTGAAATATTGTAACTACAAAGATTATTCTATTTATTATTGATGTATTATTCATTAGATCAATCCCCTTTTGTGGATTGATCACGTCGGGTATTGTAAATGACCAAATCCCCTTTTGCAGATTGGTCAAACCCTAATTGTAGTAGGCTAAATGAGAAGTCGGCCCCCATAATATATTAAAGTGGTTATAACCACCCAGAATGAGAAGTCGGTCGTGCCGGTGAAAAGACACCTCAGTTCACACCTGCCAGATTGTATAAATAAGAGAAGTCAATGCCTCATTTGTTCACTCACTCACTTGTTCATCAGAGCACAAGTTCGGAGCTCCAGTTGGAGAAGAAGGAAGAGAGAGAGAGAGAGAGACAGATGCATTCTTGGGAGAGGACTTTCTGTATTGTTTGAGTTATCTCTTGGCATTGTATTGGCTATCTATATTAAGGAAGTATTTGTTGGGTTTTCTCCCCCATGAGGGTTTCCCAAGATAAATGATGTGTCTCTTGTGATTGTGTATTTCTCATTGATCCTATCTATGTTATGGTTATCTAGTAAATTGAAAAGAAACCTAATAATTGCTTAAACCTTAACATGGTATCAGAGCTAAGATGAAGAGAGCATCTTTCACAAGAAAAAGAAAAATGTCATTGTTGTCGTACATGAAAATTAGGGCTTTTTGTTGAAGAAGATTTTCAGCCTCAAAACCATCTAGAAAGTGTGCCCTAACCCAAGGGATTCTTTGGCACCTTCAGCGCACCTTTTCAGTGGGTAAATCTCCTATAAAGTGAAACCATAGTTTTCACAAAGTACTAGAAAACTAGAAGTACCAGAGTACCAGAAGTACCAGAAAACCAAAAGTACTAGAAAACTAGAAGCACGAGTCCATAAATCCGTTGATCAAGTTTGAAGGGGTAAAAGTTGGATTTTCTGAAATCTAACCACACCAAGCTACTCACATCAGCTCAGCGCATCTATCCCCTGGATCAAAATTTCAAAATTTAAAGTTTGAAAAATTAGGGTTTCCTCATAAAACCCTAAGTTGCAGTTGCAGTTACAGTTTCAGAATCAATTGCAGTATCAATTATAGTTGTAGTATCAGTTGAAGTATCAGTTGTAGTACCAATTGCAGTCACCCTTGAAGTTTTTAAGATTTGGTAATTATTACCGCTGTTACCGAATGGTGCCACTACCTGCAAATGCTATCAGAGGTATGCACTCACATATGTTTAAATCGTTAAGATTTAAAGGGTATTTGCAGGAGAAGGGATCTCTTGACATAGACCCAAAAGGATCTCAAGATCCAACACATTCAGAGGAATAATGCAACCTAGGTTTGATTATTCTGATATGCATCCTATTTGTTATGAAATTATTTTGATCTAGGTTGCATGTTGAAGCTATGACCATCATACTAACCTTTGGTCAAAATTAAATTCAATGTATTAGATGGATTAAAGTAGAGATCATAGAGTTTATTCTCTAACCCAACCTTATGTCAAGAGAGAATATTGTCCTAGTACAAAAGACAGGTTGAAGAAAGCACTTTTCATCTTGAGTGAAGGAGACTGGGAAGAAAAGCAACACACACTCATTCTTGAGGACAAAACTCCAGGTTCCAGGTTTGATTAAATAAGTTGATAAGATTCAAAGTTGCACATGACAAAGTTGATAATTACCCCTCTACAAGAAAACACTATAGTTGAGATAGCAGTCTTTGAAGAGCATTATACTTGGCAGCATGTGGGCATATTGAGATAAATGCTTAATGTAAGAGATACAACTAACATCTCCTCTAGGAGAAACTTCTTGTGTTGATTCCAGGTTACCATGGAGGAATGGTTGATCACAACACTAGAAGAGTGTTGACCTCATTTTGTATTGTATTTCTTACCTTTGATCTTTGCTTCAAGACAGGTCACAAGTGATAGCCCTAAAGGAGCTACTGTGATGATTATTCATACTATTGTTTTATATACTATTATCAAAAGAGTATTATTCTTGCTTGTTGTTTTGTTGACCTTATTTCAAGTCACGGGCGATAACCCTGAGGAAGCTATAGTGAAGGTTGTTGAAGGCAACATATGATATGAGACATGAAGCAGACTATGTACATAACCATTTACACTCATGTACCCAAGAAGATGAATAAGAAGCTATCTTTTGATTCAGAGTATCTCATATGAAGATTGATTGTAAGGAGCAGAAGGCTCGAAAGATGACCGAACATTAGAACAAGAACTCATAGCAAAATTGTTCAAAGGTTAATGAAGTCACCTTGACGGGAAGTAGAACTCGTTTGAAGCATGACTCGGTCTTTCATATTTTGACTTGGTATTCAAACCAAGTATACCTTGTAAGAGATGATGAAGTCCTTGAAGACTCAGAAGAAATCGAGAGTAAGCCTGATCTCAAAAAGGATCAGATGAAGAGACATCTCCCAGGACTAGGAGACAGATGCCATGAGAAGACTATGACAAGACACTTATTGAAGAAATAGTTCCATTATATATGAAGACAACCAGAAAAACCATGATTCATATATAGTATGAGATGCAGGAGGAGAAATCCCCATACTTAAAATTGAGTGACAGTTGGTGCAGTACATTAGTTGGGTCATGGAAACATGACTATCATAAAATATAGTGTTACCTACATGAAAGAAGAAGAGTTATCTTCAATATCATTTATTGAGCCACTCTCAGTTTCAGATGAAGTTGTCGCCATGATGGAGTAGAAGAATTACTCCCAGATTTCAGAATTCATGGTGAGAATGGAGCAACCATTCTCGGCCTTAGAGTAGGTGCAGGTGCAGAGTCCCGGTTCCTGAAGGAACAGTTGCAGAAAGGGGAGAGGACATACTCTCAATCAGTGAGACAAATAGTGCTTTACAGCTCACTGATAGTGCTTTACAGAGAGCACATAGAGCTAGCACATGATTGTGCATATTGAGTTAGAGTTGAGCAAGTGTACCAGATTGCTACAATGTAAATGAGAAACTTTGATTTGAGGATTGAAGATAGAAAGACTCATGTCTGCCAGTTGAAGGAAGCTCTGTACGTGTTGAAGAAAGCTCCTAGAGCTTGGTATGGAAGAATTGACAGTTTCCTGACGAGCTTGGACTTTACCAAGAGTAAAGTTGAGTCTAACCTTTATGTCAAGGTTATGAGTGATGAGCCAACGATGTTACTACTATATATAGATGATGTATTCTTGATAAGATGAAGAAAAACTCATCACAAATTATAGAAGAAGATCGCCACAAAGTTTGATGGAAGACCTAAATGCATTATCTCTTAGGTCTTGAAGTTTGGCAGAGCACAGAGAAGATCTTCCTTAACCAAGGGAAGTATGCAGTTAAAATGAAGAGGGTTGACATGTTGAAATGCAAATCCATGTACACACACATGGAAACGAAGTTGAAACTCCTGGTAGATACCTCGTCAGAATTGGTTGATGCTACTCTGTATAAACAGATTATTGGTTTAGCGATGTATCTGATGAATACTAGGATAGATATATGTTTTGTCTTGAGTTAGTTTCTGTTAGAACCCAGACGTGTTCACCTAGTTGTTGCAAAACATGTGATGAGGTACCTTAAGGGTACATTAGATTGTGGTCTCAGTTATGATGGATATCATGACTTCAGACTGAGTGGTTATACTGATTCAGATTGGGCTGGAAGTGTCTCTGTCGGAAAGAGCACTTCAGGATGTTGTTTCATTCTGAGGTCAGCCATGATCTCATGGTAGAGTAGGGAGAAATTCAGCATTGCTCCAAGCACGGCAGAAGCGGAATACATTGTTGCATGTTCCGCCAGTTGTGAAGCCATATGACTTCGGATGTTGTTGACAGATCTATTTGATCTGGTGATGGAAGCCATCGTGATTCTATGTGAGAACCAAATTGTATAAAGATGATGGAGAACCATGCGCTCCATGATGAGTCAAAGCACATAGGGATCTGGTATCACTTCATTCGTGATATGTTGTAGAGAGGAGCCATAAAGCTCCAATATGTTAGCGTGGATGAACAAGTTGTTGATGTGTTGACCAAGCCTCTATCTCATGTAAAGTTTGAACACTTTTGAGATAAGCTTGGTGTAGTCCATAAGGACCTCCCTCAAAAGGGGGAGTAGTGTTGTGATGCCAGCCCCATGATGATGTGCCAGCTTAACTGTTGTGATGATGTGCCAACTTAATTGTTGTGATGATGTGCCAGCTTAATTGTTGTGTTGATGTGCCAGCTTAATTGTTGTGATGATGTGCCATCTTAATTGTTGTGATGATGTACCAGCCTAGTGTTGTGATGCCAGCTTAATTGTTGTGATGATGTGCCAGCCTCATGTTGTGATGATGTGTTTCCAGCCTCGTGTTGTGATGCCAGCTTCGTGATGATGATATTGTGTAGCCAACTTCATGCTATGATGCCATCCTTGTGCTAAAGACTCTTAGCCTAGTGTTGATGTCGATGATGCTCCAGCCTTTGTGTTGTGATGTTGTTGTTGTTGACGATGCTCCAACCTTTGTGATGTTATATTATTGTTGTTGATGTTGTATCAGCCTTGTGTTGTCATTGATGATGATGATGTATTACTGTTATACTAATCCATGTTGATGTAGATGATGACGATGATGCCACTTCAGCTTCTTGCTGAAGATGATGATGATGATGCCACTTCAGCTTCTCGCTGAAGATGATGATGATGATGCCACTTCAACTTCTTGTTGAAGATGATGATGATGATGCCACTTTAGCTTCTTGCTGAAGAAGACGATGATGATGATGTTATTTATCTTTCATGTTGAAGATGATGATGTTACTTTAGCCTCATGCTAAAGATATTGATGATATTACTTTAGCCTCGTGCTAAAAATATTGATGATATTACTTTAGCCTCATGATAAAGAAGATGATGATATCACTTTAGCCTCATGCTAAAGAAGATGATGATGTTACTTTAGCCTCATGCCGATGAGGATGATGATGCTACTCCAGCCCCATGCTACGAACGATGATGATGAGAAAAACTTTCGATGATTTATAGATACGCCAGTCAGTGTTCCAAGATGTCGTTGATACTAATAATAATAGGTTGCCCTCTCTCTCGCCTGATGTTGTTGTATAATACCTGTCTTGTTAAGGGGGAGTGTTGAAATATTGTAACTGCAAAGAGTATTATATTTATTATTGATGTATTATTCATTAGATCAATCCCCTTTTGTGGATTTATCATGTCGGGTATTGTAAATGACCAAATCCCCTTTTGCGGATTGGTCAAACCCTAATTGTAATAGGCTAAATGAGAATTTGGCCCCCATAATATATTTAAGTGGTTATAACCACCCAGAATGAGAAGTCGACCCCGCCAGTGAAAAGACACCTCAGTTCACACCTGGGAGATTGTATAAATAAGAGAGGTCGGCGCCTCATTTGTTCACTCACTCACTTGTTCATCAGGGTGCAAGTTTGGAGCTGTAGTTGGAGAAGAAGGAAGAGAGAGAGAGGCACATTCTTGGGAGAGGACTTTATGTATTGTTTGAGTTATCTCTTGGAATTGTATTGGCTATCTATATTAAGGAAGTTTTTGTTGGGTTTTCTTTCCCATGAGGGTTTCCCAGAATAATTGATGTGTCTCTTGTGATTGTGTATTTCTCAGTGATCCTATCTATGCTATGGTTATCTAGTAAATTGAAAAGAAACCTAATAAAAGCTTAAACCTTAACATGGAGCAATGGTCATATGGGGAGCATGAGCACCATGACTTTAGTGTTGCATCAAAGTGTTTCCATCAATTCCAAAGGGGGGTATTGTTGATTAATTGGGTTGGTTGCCATTAATTTCAACCCCTGAAGCAAGTCCAGTAACAAAGTCCAATAGCCCTAGAGGTGTGGATAAGGAGCCCATGTTTGTATGAGGAATAATGTAATGAAGATCAATGAATTTGCAAAAGAGACTATTCTAGATGGATAATACATGTCATGTTGTTTCTAGTGATATGTGGTATGCCACGTAGTTCCTCACGGTTGAGGAGATATGGATTAATGAAGTTGGAGAACCCTCGTGATTTATCTAGAAGTCCTTAGAAGGTCAAATAAGTCAATTATTCTAGAATCTCTTAGAAGAAGTTTACTTGTCAAAGTGGTTATAAGTAGGTGTTAATCATGGGTAAGTTGCAATAAGAAAATGATTAAAAATAAATTAGTTGCAACAAGAAGTGGTGAGTTTACTATTTATGGTAAAGTGGTTACAAGTGGGCAAAGTAGTTAAAAGTGGGTTAGCCCTAAAAGAGGGAAGTTGGGTAAAATAGTTAGAAGATAACCCCTAAAGGAAGCTACTTGGAGAGTATAAATAAGAGAGCAAGGGTCTCCCATTAGCACCTAATTGAGCACATTGAATATCTCTTTTGTGAAATTTTATGGGCAGGTATCATTGACAAATCTCAAGCAGTGAGTCTGAAGCAGCGACGTGAGAAGTTGCAGGAGTTGAAGGGTCAAGACTGTGTGTACAGATCTAGGGTTTTACTGAAGACATTCACAGGTTGCAGTGCTAGAAGGACGCAGACATTTGTAGGCCATAATGGGACAAAGTGCGGATACCCGCGAGTTTACTAAATACAAAGTGCAGATATGTTGCCAAAGCTAAAGAAAAGAAAAACCAGATCTATCATCAGTGACAAGTTGTATAGCTGAGAAGAGGCTATAAGAAGGTCTAACTGTGAGAAGGTATAACAGAGTTATCTACAGTAACAAAAGGTATGTTATATGCTTTTCTTAATTAGGTCTTTGGTGTATGCTTGGGGTATGGCCATGGGAGATTGAGCTATTTACCTCAAGGGACTTTTGGTTGTATGGTATATTCTGTATAAGATGGATCTATAGAGATACAATGGTACTATATTGGTTGCTTGTTGTTAGGATACTTCACTGGGCATCTTGTTAGGACATATCTTATGTTATGTGGAGTATGGTTGAGACATATTGTTATCAGTACAGGTTGTGATTGCATAACAGTGAGGGTTTGATGTATGGTTAATGTACGGTTTTCAATATCACACAAGATCAATGATACAAATGTATGAACCTAGTACATGGTTGTGTTAGATCTACTTGGATATTGGATAAGTATTATTTTTCTATCAGATCAGTCGGATTGTGAGCAACTACAGAGCGATCTGAAAATGACCGATACTGAGACAGTGACACAGGAAGAGTGATAGAGACAATGTTGTTGATACTAGAAGAGCATTGTGCTAGTCTGTGAGTTGCAGGAAATAGAGGCATGGACATCTGTGATTTGTAGTATAGAAAGGCGCGAACATCTGCGTGTTGCGGAATAGATTGGTCACAGATTTGTAGGAAAGTTATTGAAGAATTTTGGTACATGTTGTGACAGGATTTACAGTAACAGGTTGTGACAATGGCAGTGACAGTTCATCTACATTTGGAACTTATACTTCAGGGCGGTTGGACGGGGCAAGGATAGGTGGTTGTAGCCACCTTCCTATTGTAGTCGAAGAACATAAGGGATTGTAGCCTCCTTCTAGTTGGAGTCGGAGAATTGGGGAGTTGGAGATTCCCTCGGGTTGTAGCATGAGAATCAAGGGGGTTGGAGCCTCCTTCCAGTTGGAGCTAGAAAACAAAGGAAGTTGGTGCTTCCAATGAATGTACTTCTTAAAGAAATATAACAAAAAACATTATGTAGTTTTCTCCCGCATTGGGTTTCCACGTAAAAATATTGGTGTACTATGTATGTGTATTATTCCTCATTGTTCATGGTTTATTTATTCTGCACTTATTGAATGATATTGACAAACTGATCATAAGGTTAACAACACTTATATACATCGTTATTAAAAAGGATTAAAAATATGTATTACTAATTCACCCCCCTTAAAGTAATCCAACAATTGGTATCATAGCCAGTCCTTCAAAAGGTAGTTTAACAACTGGAAGGAGTGTTGAAATGTACACTTGACACTGAGAGGGGGGGTGAAGTAGTGTAAAAAAACTTTGGACAATTTTCCACTTTTCATAAATTAATTGAATAACATATATTTATTTCAATTTCTCAACCAATATATAAAAGAATAAATATTTTATTTATTTATTTAACTTGAATGAATACATAAGATCAATCTTTGAATATCTTCAACTTCAAATAACTATGAGAGACTCAGCTCTTTGTTACAAGACCCAACTTGTAGTTCTCATATCCAACTAAGAAATGAGGAATCCAACCATGATAACAAGTCCCAGCCTGTTGGTCTCAGATCCAACTGAGATGTGAGAAATCTAATCCTCATACAAGACCCAGCTTGTAAATAGGCACCAACATGATAGAATGAACCTTCATTCAATCCATTATATATAAATATATATACTTCAACAAATTCAACTACATCTTTTGTTCACCATACTTCTTTGTTTATATAGTGTCCCAATTGGTGTGAATTTGAAACATTGTGTCTTTTGATATTGAACCATTGTCCCTTTTCATTTAAATGATAATAATAAACTGTAAATAATATCATTTTTCATTTTTATTCTTTATTCATAATTCTCATTATTTAACTCTCTTTTAATCATGATAGTGTATCAGTTCATTTGTCATCATGAGTTGATCACAGATGGATTGACTCATTATATTGTTCCCATGCTTTTGTTGCGTCCTCAATTCGTCAACAGATCATATTCGAGCTTTTATCAATTCTATGTATTGTTATGGTGTTAATTCTCTATCGAATTACTCTACCAACCTTGAGTTGTTTACATCAATGAAATATGTATGAGGCGCTTCTTTCAACCCAGTGTTCAAATGACTATGAGCTCAAAACCACGGGCCTATCCATTTAAGCGTTTGTTCCTAAAGCTTTCTTATTTTTCCCCTATTCTTCTACGTGGGACCATATTCAAGCGTTTGAGGGCTTATTACTTCTATCCCCTTTATCTTCTTTACATTATCAAGTGACCAGTGTTGGAACCAGGTTCTCTGGTATTTTGTCCTTCGGGACTTCGGTCTTTTGCAGTCATTCAATCCTCCCGGATTATATTTCTTCGAAGTGCGTATACTGTATTCACTAGTATATCATACAGTCAATATTAATGTTTCATCGAATGGACGATCCTAGCTTATCTAGAGGCTTCAAACAAATCGACGATCGTGACTTAATCTGCAGTTGAGTGGATGATTCTTGTTCACTTCGGGACTTCTATATTACCATAGCCAATGGCTAGATAATAATCCAAACTTGTGCTTAAGCACTTATCAAAATCAATGGTCACGTTTTAATTGGACGTTGAGATGGATGCTTGTTATTTACTCCGAAACTTCAAAGATTCGGAACTTCGAGATATTCAAACTCTGAGATAGTTCAATCCCTCCAGAGTGATTACCTACCGAATAAGTCATAAAGCGATGATGATCGCTTGCTATCGGTTAACACCTCTACTTATGCTATCCTTCCACTATGCTTGATCAATGGTTGAGAACGCTCCCGAATTATATCAACAGTTAGGATTACTTTGTGATTTACGCTACCTCTATCCTTCCACTATACATGATCAACAGTCAAGAATGCTCCCGAATTAGATCAACGGTTAGCATTACTTTGTGATTTATGCTTACTCTATCATTCCACTATACTTGATCAATAGTCGAGAGAACCCGAAAGATCTTAGATCAACGACCATCATTAACTTAATCCTTTGGTGCTTCGGGTATTTGTTGGTAGTAGAAACTGGATATCCCCGAAGGACTTACTCCCAGAGTGACATAACTTGTTGACCTCGCTATTGATGTGGCACTCACTGAGTGGTCGCCACGTGTCACCTAGATTTGTGACTCTTTTGTACCTAAAGTGCCAACTAGACCTTGACACTTGTCACCATCTGAATGCGCCACATGTCGTTGTTGATGTGGATCTCCTGATGTGTCACATGTCCTCCTCCTGGATCTAACGATCGTAGGTGTATAATGGATGTGCTCATTTTACCATCTAAAATATCACTATTATCACCCAACCATAGGCCGAAGCCACCCTCGGAGCACCTTAACCTTGATAGAGAATCACTCTGGAAGCAAACCCTAGGCTAGATAGCCAAACAAAGGGTAGTGCACCTTTCCCCAAGGATAGTGCACCAAACAAGAGCTGATCAGATAGTCCAAACAATAACCAAGAGATAGTCCAAGCCAAAATGTAATATGTTAGCTGCAGCAACTGCAACGACAGCTCTCCTCCAAACTTGCGCACAAACTGGGCAACTGCAGTGCGCACAAGTGTTGCTCTGCAATTCTGAGAATGCCTACTAGAATGAAGACTAGCCTCCTGTATTTATACTAATTCTAGCTAACTGCCTGGGCCGAATTCTCATTCTGGGTGTCTATTTACTTAGTATATAATATTTCTTCTGGACGACTTATTCTCTTGTAGGCTAATAACCTAATACCAATTATCCTCTTGAGTCGAATTGTCTTCTAGGGTTATTATCCAACTCATTAGGGTTTCTTCTTGCTTCTCGAAATATTCTATTATCGTCGGGTTTACACGTGGAGATAAATACCGCACACAACTACCATAATATTAACACTCCCTCTTGGCTAGGGAGGTATTACAGGTAATGGTCTTGAGCACAAACATACCATTTACCCGGTAGCATCAACATATTTGTATAGACTATCTCATGACTAGATCATGAGCACCATCATCACCATCTGTGTCATCAACTGCATCATCTCTCGAAACCATACTCCATCTCAGTAATTAGACATGGTACTGGATAAGTTACTCACACCACAAAGTGACACAAGAGACATTCTTCTAATCTGGACATATGTCTTAGAATAATAAATGTCCTGAACCATTTTTTCGTCTGGGAAATATCTGTCCATTGATCATTCTTCTAGATGATAATCATTTTCAACACTGTCGATAGTCTTCAAGGCAATCAAAACAATATCATTCAATAGAACACAATTGTGTCTATCCATAGTAATACACAACTACAATCCAGTGGAGTACTACCACACCAAGTAGCACACAGGTACTTGATCAGTGACGTATAGTCACAAACAGTGGAACACATCCACCACATTAGTATACATCTACTGTCTAAAAACATACAGTCTTCATAACAAACATCTGATATCAACCTGCACAAAAACAATGTTATGATATAAATTGAATCATCTGGGCCATTCTTCCACTTACATCTCTGAGATCTTGGAAGAGCATCTTCCCTCAGAAGTTAAAACATCAATGATAAGCTATTTGGACTATTCTTCTCAACCAAGGAAGAATAATTGTCCTGGTTTATGAGCCTGGACCATTCCCCACCCTGGGCCATTCCTCCGACACTAGACAAAGTGTAACCTGGAGAAAATGAGTCTTCCCTAAGGAATTTTTGTCCCTAATTTTTTAACCTAGACCATTCCCCACCCTGGGCCATTCCTCCAGCACTAAACAAAGTGCAACCTGGAGAGAATGAATCTGCCCTAAGGAATGACTGTCCGGACCATTTCCTAAGGAAATGATTGTCTTGCACCAACCTCCAAAACAGACCATTCCCCATGTTAACCACAATGGGAAATCATTGTCTATGGTACATCAGCAATCCATCGAACCATTTTCATTACGAAAATGACTGTTCGATCTGGACCATTTTCCGAACTGGAAAATGCCTATCCGTCAGAAATCTCAAGCCACTTTTTGAATCTAGAAAGGAACTGCTCATCCTGGACCATTTTTCGAACTGAAAAATGTTCGTCCATCAATCAATAACACATCAGTGCTCCCTCCCAACCTGGGAGTCGTCTCTTCCTTGGAGAACCACTTTCTCCTTTCTAGACTTCATCGCAGAGAATATAATGCTTCATCTCAAATGTACTTCGGTCTAGAACACTGGTTTTCTTTGAAGCCTTCATATAGCTCTGATCAATAAAGTTTATGATTGTTGGATTCCTCTTTGGTTCCTGCTAGCTCACAACATAGTGGCAAGGGTCAAACTGGAACATATCCATGTGGCACTTCTTATGTCATCATGAGATCATTGTCATGGATTGGTAATCCATCATCATGATCTTCTGAGTAATCATTTTGATACAATATCTCTATTATAGAAAATCTTCACCACCCTTATGTTGTGCATTGGAGGTTCTCCACCAAGTTGTCTTCTTTCATCTACATACAAGGGTCTCTTTCTGGTATGCCTCAAAGCCTTGAGGTTGCTCTTCATACACTCTTTGTTCAATTGCTCTGGAGAACAGTTTTTGCATTCATCTGATGTAGAAATCCAACCCATGGATATTGCGGATCATATAATGACTCATGTAGAGGTATGTCTGGTTTACTGGAACAAGTAATCATCATAGTTTTCTCCCTCCATCTGGGAGAACCTCTAGTTCTGGATCTTGCAATGCTTGTATTCATATACATTGTTCTTCATCACAACTTTCAGTTCCTTTGCTTGATTGCTTTTAGTGAGTTCATATCAGGCTGGTAATCTTGTGATTCTCAATACAATGACTGGTTGTTCTGGCTTCTCTTTATTTCTTGGAATCTTCATGTTCTTCCTCATATTTTTCTTTAGCTCTTGGGTCCATGGAGTTTCTTATAGATTCCATGCCCTAAAGAGTCCACTTCTTCCTTTCATCATAGGATCACATATGTGGATGGAAAACTAGGGATATTTTAATGCTTCTTTTCGAAGAAGTCTTCTTCTAAGGTC
>ML784238.1:332474-342518 GCA_009831015.1 Picea engelmannii | reverse complement strand
CGATTCTGTATGCTTGAATTGGCATGATCCTTTACGTATGCAATGCATCAATATTAGAGTTTACTTTGATAAATACAATGTAATCTATTAAATCGAAAAAACAACTCTGTTAGTTATGGATTTAAAAACGATTTTGTTAATGGCTGAGTCAACATAAATTACTGCATGAAAAATTTACTTGATCGGTTACAGTTTGTGTCGATTGGAATTGGTTCAAGAGATGATTTCGTTGTTTCTCCAACTATCAATCGATTCTGTATGTCCCGAATTGGTAATGAAATTTGTTTGACAAATCTCACATATCCTGTTACCTTTTGATCAATTCAACCACGATTTCATTTGTTTCAATTTGCATACAAGTTTGGTTTGGTGTGGCATGAATGATTCGCTCTGTTTGAAATTAGTAACTAAAGATTTGGTTTGATAAGTCTGATATATTTCTATTAGATTTGGATTGATTCTGTTTTCAAATTAGACCAGCTAAAGAATCGCAAGATTCTGTAGCTAGTCTTAAAAATTAGATTTTTGTCAATTTTATCAATAAAATATCCTCTTAACTTGTCTATTTTTGTTCTCTTTCAGGTGCACATGAATTACAATGATCAATTGGGCATGCTGTGGCAGTTTAGGAGATACTTGTGTGATGTAGTTTTTGTTTTAGGTTGTTAGCTTGAGTCTAAAATAGAGATTGGGGATATTATCCCCATATTTTTTGTAAAATTGTTTTGACAATTCCCACAAGGATGTTTTACCCTGTGGGAGGTCTTTAAATACTTGTTATTTTTTGCGAAGAACCATCATCATCACTGTTGGGAGAACCAGACTATGGATTTATGATACAAACTGGGATGAAAGTTGATGTCTTGTAACAGCTTTAGCTTTCAATATATCAAACTTTTGTTTCAGATTTTATTCATTTCAGTTTGCAATTAATTATCGACTACTTTAGCTATCATGATTCATTGCATGTTGATGTGATTTGATTTATATGTTGTCCATATCTGATCTCTCTTGTTTAAAAATACAACAATTATTCTATTTCAATTTAATGAATACAGGTTTATCTTTTTCATTAATTGAATTGTTTTGTACAAATTTTGCACAAGGATTTATCTGACTGCGATGATTTGTAAATTATAAGATTGCTGTAATTTTTTTTATGTCTTGTTTGTTCTGTTATTGATACTCAAAGAGCATTGTTGCTTCTGGTTTACAAGAGGCTTGCAAAGAATCTGGTGCGGGTTTCCTCCCATCGAACAGCTGAACTGGATCCTTTACACAGGACAAATTGGAAAGCGTTATTACAGGTTAGCTTATTAGTGTTATTTAAGTAGTTTAGGTAGATATATTAGTTCAGATTCATAGTTAGAATTATTATTTTAATTGTTCATCTTAAATAGTTATAATTTTAGTTTTTTTTCATGAAATCATAAAAATAAAAAAACAATAGTTTTGTTGTCACAGGACAGCTCACAAATGATTTTAGCAAGTTTTCATATTAAATCTGTAATCTGTAAATATTGTACATTTGTGATTAAGATTTAATTCTATTGATAGTTGAACGTTAAATTTCATGGAATTATTATAGTATTAGACAGTAAATTGTATATATTTATGGTTCAGATTTGTTTATTAGTTTGTTTTAATAGTTGTTTTTTCATTTAGATTAGTTCCTTAGTGTAGTTTTCTTTTGTTTTTCTAGGACTTAGATCGGCCAACGGAGCCGCTAAATCCGTTAGGGTGGTTCATCCCAAACGGCTTGGGTTATTTAGACAACCCCAGACCGGATCCACTCTTCCAGTTGGCGAGCGTTCATTTTCGCTTGTCATCGGGTTTAGGAGTTTTTGGCTCATTTGAGTTAATTATCACCAAAGTAGGTCAAGGCCGAAGTTGACCGTGCTCTGACAATTATTACTCCAGATCAACGATTGACAGGATTTCCTGATCCATCGGTCGACGCGAGTTCATGACTCTGGGGCTTTAGCCTTCGAGTTATTCGCTTTTTCCCACTTCCCAATTCTCTCGGAGTGAGATTCCCCGAAGAATAAAGCTCAAGTAACTTGACTTCATCTAACGGTCTTTCTTTAATCCAAAAAGCTTAACACAATCCAACGGTTGTCGGGAATTTGGCTATTCGGGATCCCGGGCCTTTGGCCTTGCTTATCGTATCCTTCCACTTTATTTTGATTGGACGATTAATATAACTCCCGAATTTTTTCTTAGATCAAACGACTCATGTCCACTTCGGGACTTCGTCTTCGACTAAAATATATTTTCCTTCGGGTAATTTTATCTGAAGTAGTTAGCGTTGAATTTGACCATTGTTCCACCTACACGATCTGACGGTTTAAGTCGCTCACAGATCTTCAATCAGACGGCCACGATTCTTTCCTTCTTTACGCATGTTTCCTTTGTGATCCAACGGTCATATATACATCTGAATTCTGGATGAACGACTCCAGTTGCTTGATTTTTATAAAGGTTTCTACCTGTAAAAAATCTCTTTATGAAACCTAATCTCCTGCACTACTTCAAAAGCACTATCTCTTCTGAGCTTTGGCAAATGTACATGTAACAAAGATCATCGATCCTTAACAGTTATAAAAGATTACATCGATGACATTTACCAAACTCTTTTTCTCTTGAAATTTAGCCTTGTTGCTCTGTTGCATTCTCTTTCCTTCAATGACCCTTCATTACACATGGAAAGACCTTATTGGCCATCCTGACACTAATGCCAACTATATAACTTTGTTCATGACTAATTCATGTTTCCATCAACGACAACACATAACCAACAATGCCAACAAGGAGATCATGGATTACTCTAATATTGGGATACCACAATTTGATGGAGAATAATTTTCCTTCTGGAGAAGAAGAATGAATACACACATACAGGAACTAGGATTTGATGTTTTGCGATCAGTAGTAGATGGATACAAAGCACCAACTACTCCTCCAACAGATAAAGATGGAAAGAAACTTGAAGAAAATAATTTAAGAGCCACAAGTGCACTCTTGAATGGTCTGAATAAATCAGAATACACCAAATTTATGCATTGTGATTATGTTGAAGACATATGGGAGAAACTGAAGAACACATACGAAGGAGATGAGAAATTTAAGGAAGCTAAACTTCCAATTTTTGGAGCAAAGTTCGAACAATTGAAGATGAATTAGGATCAAGACATAACACCCTACTTTCTACGTGTTGATGAAGTAGTAAACAATATCAAAGGTCTGGGAGACGAGATAAACTAACAGGCTGTTGTCTAAAAGGTATTGATATCTCTACCAATGAGATTTGATTCAAATATTTCAGCACTAGAAGAAAGAGAGGACCTAGCTACACTGACCATGGATGAGTTGCATCGGACACTCACAACTTATGATAGGACAATAGAGAAATACCATCTAGTTATAAAGGAAGCAACATTCAAAGCATCTAAGAATACAAAGAAAAAGGACAAGCAAAAGGCAAAGTCAGATAATAGCAGCAGTGATATCTTAGAAGACGATGAAGAAGTAGCCAACTTCGTCAGAAGGATGAAAAATGGAACTGGCACATATACAGGTAAAATTTTGTTGATTTGTTTTAATTGTGATGGTTTTGGTCATTTTGCTAATAAATTTCGCCATACGAAAAAGAAAATAAATGAAGAAGATGACACTAAGAGGAAACAAATACAAAAAAGAAAAACAACCAATTTGTTTTTTCAAGAAAAGCCTTTGCACCAAAGAAGACAGTTCCTCATCAGACGAAGATGAAGTCAACAATAGTGATAAAGAAAGGGTATTATTCATGGAAGTAAAAGATTTGGATGAAGAAGGCTCTGAAGAAGAATATGAAAAGGAAGAAGTTGACTACAGAGAAGAAATGTTGAGTTCCATAGAAGTTATAAAAAGGGAAAAGAAGAAAAACATGTCACTTCAAGCATAACTAAAAAAAAAACAGGGAGTTCAGAATTCCAACTCCGAAGAACTAGAGAATATGATCAATAAATTAAAAATCCAAGTAGAAGAAGACAAAATAATTGAAGAAGCACTCGGATAACAGTTAGAATAAAGAAACTGGATCATTGGAAATTTGGTAGTAGAGATTGTAACTTTGAGAAAAGACCTTTAGAAGAAAAAAAATCCATAACAAATCTAAAGTTTTGGAAGAGATTATTAGCAGTCAAAGGCCACATCATGACAAGTTGAGACTAGGATACAACCAGAAAGAAACTGGCTCAAGTTCTAAACCAGCAAATCGAGAAACAAAACCAAGAAACTATGCAGAGACAATCAGAGGATCTCCTAAGAAGAAATAAGACAAGAAGTTCCACAAGGAATATAATATAGATGTCCCACCACCCAGAAGACTCAGATTCCATAATCGGTAGCAGTTAGAAAAAAAAAAGGCCTCAATAAGAAGAAGTATTCATAAGAGTAACTTATTTTAGAAGATCTTCAACTCCCACGTATCAAACTATCTTCCTTGGATTATGTTATTAATGTAACAGTTTTGGACATAAGGTTGTAAATTGTAGAGAAAATAGCAAGAACAGAAACAACCATGAAAGGTATACACAGAATGGCTATCCAATAAGGCCCAATGAAACAGAGAGCAGAAGCTACAACATGTTTGAATCCTTGAGTACTGAAGTGGAATGCTACAAGTGTAATAACTTTGGACACAAGACCAAATATTGTAGAATGACAGTTCCTCCAAAAGAATAATAACAAAACAAAAACAATCACAAATAGGAACCTCAAAGAATATGGATAAGAAAGCATAATCAATACAATAATGAAGAATGCACACTCGCTCTATAAGCTCAGCACAAGAAACATGGTTGGTATGTTGACGATGGTTGTTCAAAGCACATGACAGGTGATAAGGATAGGTTTCTAACCTTGAAAAGGGAAAGAGATGGGTCAGTCTCTTTTGGAAATGATAACTTATCCAGAATCATTGGAAGAGGCACAATCAAGATTGGAAGTAAGGATGTCAAGGTAAAAAATGTTCTACTAGTGGAAGATATGAAACACAATTTTCTGAGTGTAAGCCAAATGTGTGACCAAGGTCACAAACATGTGTTTGATTCACAAAAATGCGAGATAAGAAAAGAAGATCCAGACAGAGTGGTGGCTACAGCTATGAGAACTCCAAGAAACATATACGTACTAAGTGAAACTGGAAAGGGAAAGTGTTGTTCAGGAAAGGAAGATGAAGTTTGGCTATGGCACAGAATAATGGGTCACACAAATTTTGATAATCTTGTCAAGGTCAGCAGAAACAAAGCAGTTAGAGAAATGCCCCAGATCATGAAGCCAAAAAATACATTATGCAAGCATTGTCAACAAGGAAAGCAATCCAAGACCAAGTTCAAAACAAAGGAATACTCCACAACAAGACCACTGGAAATTATGCATACAAAACTAGTTGGACGAACTAGAACAAAGGGATTGAAAGGTGAGTAGTACTTTATGCTATTAATTGATGACTATACAAAAATTATTGCAATTTTTTTTTCTCATGAAGAAATCAGACGCATTCAAGAACTTAACGATGTACAAAGAGATGGTTAAAAATGAAATAGATTTGAAAATCAAATGTTTGAAATCAGACAATGGAGAAGAATTACTTCAAAGGAATTTACAGAATTCTACAGTGAGCATGGGATAAAGAGGAAATTTTGCATTGCTAGGATAACACAACAAAATGGAGTCGTCGAAAGGAGGGACAAGACAATACAGGAAATGGCTCGAACTATGTTAATGGATTCCAAGTTGACAGATGTCTTTTCTGTACAGGCATTACATACAACAGTTCACATTCAAAATAGAGGAATGCTCATAAACAACAGTGATAAAACTTCCTACAAGCTATGGAAAGGAAGACCAATGAATATGAAGCATTTTATAGTTTTTGGAAGCAAATGCTACATTAAAAGAGAACATGGAAAAATAGGAAAGTTTGAATCTCGTGTTGACAAACACATACTTGTTGGGTACTCAAGCATAAGGAAAGCATGCAAATTCTTCAATCTAAGGCTCAAAAAAATTGTGGAAAGCATCAATGTGACGTTTGATGAGAGAGGTGGACACGGGATAAAAGAAGAAGGCAAGGATTCAATGGAACATATTCACGAAGAAGAATTAGCAAAGAGGAATATGAAGAAGAGTAGCCAAAAGAAGAGAAATAACAACAAGATCTTCAATTACCTCAAAAGACACCTAGTAGATGAGTATAGAATAATCATCCATCGGGTCGGATTATCGAGAACAAAGATGCAGGAGTTGAAACTAGAAGAATAATTTGATCACCAAAACAACTGCACCTAGCACTACTATATACAATTGAGCCAAGCAGTTTTCAAGAAGCTGACAAGGATGAATTCTAGATCAAAGCCATGGATGAAGAGTTAGATTAGATAGAGAAGAATGACACTTGGGAACTGGTTCCAAGGCTAAGGAACAAGAATGTGATCGGTACAAAGTGGGTCTTCATAAACAAAATGAATGAAGATGGACAGGTCATGATGCACAAAACAATATTGGTATGTAAAGGATACACTCAGGTTGAAGGTATAGACTTTTAAGAGACATTTTCCCTGGTTCCCAGAATGGAATAAATCAGATTGATCCTCGATTATGCATGCTCTAAGAATATTAAAGTATATCAGATGGACGTGAAATCATCCTTTCTAAACGGGGATCTAGATGAAGAAGTCTACATTAAGCAACTAGAAGGATTTCAGTTGTCAAAGAATGAAAATTATGTTTACAAGTTGAAGAAGGGCTTGTATGGTCTCAAACAGACCCCCAAAGCATGGTATTCCAAATTGGACAAATACTTACAGCAACAAGGATTCAGGAAAGAGAATGTAGACAACAACCTCTACATCAAGGTAAATCAAGATAGTATTTTGTTAATTGAAGTTTATGTTGATGATATTATCTTTGGAAGTGATGATGGCATGATGAATCGAAAATTTGCAAAGGATATGTAGAATGAGTTCGAAATGTCATTTCTTGTAGAATTATCTTTCTTTTGGGTCTTCAGATATGTCAAAGCACCCAAGGTATTTTTATCTCTCAAACCAAGTATATCAAAGAAATGCTAAAGAGGTTTTGAATGGAGGATTACAAACCAGTCATAACTCTTATGCAAACTAGTTGCAAGTTAAGTAAAGATGATGATTCAAAGGCTACATATTAGAGGTAGTACAAGTCAATGATTGGCATCTTACTTTATGTGACAACTTCTATACCATATGTGATGCAAGCAGCTAGACAGGTGGTACGATTTCAAGCAGCACCAAAGGAATCACGTGTTTTGGAAATAGAGAGGATATTCAGATATCTCAAGAGTACAGAAGAGTTTGGATTATGGTATCCAAAAAGGAAGGATCTATAACTTTTTTCCTACACAGATGCAGATTGGGCAGGTTGCATTAATGATCAAAGAAGTATAAGTGGAGCATAATTCTACTTGGGTGAGTGTTTGGTATATTGGCTAAGCAAGAAACAGTCATCAATATCATTGTCTATAGTTGAATAAGAATATGTTGCGACAAAAACATGTTGTACACATGTTCTATGGATGAAACAAACATTGAAAGATATGCAGATTGAGTATGATGAGCCCATTTTGATATTTTCTAATAACACAAGTGCCATCAATATCTCAAAGAATCTAGTGATGCACTCCAAGATGAAGCACATTCCGATAAAGTTTCATTTTATATGGGAACAGGTTGCAGAGAAGAACATTAGAGTTGAATATGTTGGGATGAAAGAGCAGATTGCAGATATCTTTGCAAAACCACTTCCACGGGAAGATTTTGAGTATCTTCACTAGAAACTTGGAGTACTTTTTGCCCCACAATGATTTTTGAATGCTTTTTGTATCTGTCATATATTTAGACAAGGAAACACCATGAAGACGACAAAGGATAGTTCATGTTATCGTGCAATTTGTACTTTGATAGAAGGGAAAAGGCAAATGAAGACAAATTGGCATAACGAGAGACTATCCTATCATTGTCACCTCAATAAGATGTCTCTTTCTATTTAGGGTGGTAGGCCCAGGGGAGACGTCCCTGATGACCTGGGGTTTTGAGAAGGCAAAGGATAAAGGCCAAGTAAAATATTCCCTCTCACAAGTCACCACCGATCAGAAAGTACGGTTAAACAACCAATAAAGAAATAATAAACCAGAAGTGTACCTGCCCGCAACAAAGCAACATAAAACTATATTTGCAAAAGAACTTGTTGGTTAGTACTTCATATAATCAGAGAGTTTCTCAATAAAATCAATTGAATAATATATTGATGAAGTGAACAAAGATGTATAGCAGCAATAATCACAAGACAATACTTCACAATTAATGCTTTAGATAAGCTTCAAAATGAGCAAGAATGATTAATCATCAATATCATAACACCAACATTCATCAGAAGCAAATAAGGCTATGCTTTAGTCAATCTTTTCAATTGCTTAGAAAAGCTTTAAACGCTGCAAAGTATGGTTGTAACTTCATTGAATTGTAGCAACAATAAGGTTAGTAGATCAAGCTAATCTAGGGTTAGAATGTGTTAGTAGTTTGTTCAAAGATTTGGATGTTTGAAGGTTGTGATCAAAACACTCAAGTGAGAGGTCTTGGACTAGTGCTTTCATAGTGAAAATGGAGTCAATAAGTGGCTACAAGAATCGAAGGAGCAAGATGATAATAATAGAGCCAAAGACTAGAGGAATTTGATGGATGAAGTGTTGGTAAGCCAAGGCTTCAACCACCAAACCCTAGGGGAAAACGACTACTAAGGTGTAGGTAACCCTATGCCTTAGTAGGTTTTCCTCCTTCTTTAACTCAATGATAAAGGTAAAATCAGCTAGGATGAAGGTTAAAGACTAGGGTGTTTCAATGGAAAGGCCCTAACAATGGATTCAATAAAACGACTCCTTGGCACAATCTAGTAGGTAGATAACAATTAGAACAAGGACAATAACATGTGCTTGATCCTTAGGGTTTGAACTAACAATTTCATAAATTAACAAAATGCAAAGTAAAATACCATAACCATTCAAGTAAGAGAAGAATTGCAGAATTTTACTCACATTCACCAAGCATTATCAAGCAAAACCCTAGTTGTAGACTTTCCACCAAGAAAAATGCCAATTTCACCCAAAATAGCCCTCCTTCAACAAGTGTGCACTAGAATTTCAGTCCAAAACCCTAATGAGGGCCACAAATTTTAGACCTCACCCAATAGTGAGTGAAAGATGATGATAAAATGAGAGTTTTAGCTCTCTACTCATACCATACCAATGACCTTTAATTTTACTTTAGGTCAAAAAAGGTCAACATGGCCAAATTTACATCAAAATATTGTTTTACATTAAATGTCATAATTAAAACCCTAAATCAAGCATAAATGATGATGCCGTGCCCTTTTAGGGTGACGTTGGGCCCTTTTAGGGACACGTTAGGCCCTTTTAGGGAAACATTTGCCTCCTGGAGAAAAACGTTAGGCCTTCTTGGGCCTCAGGGACATGCCACACGTGTCACTTGGCACACAACTACCTCCCAAAACCTTCATAAGCATTGGATGACATCATGGGTGTCCTGGGTGACGTTGTGGGCCTTCCAAGGCCTACGTCCTGGTGGAAAGGGCACAACCCCCCTGGATATGGGTCTGCCAAGCTGCATCTGGTGGAATGTCCTCCCTTTCTCTAGTGCAATCCTCTGATCTGTCTCTACCCCCTGTTGGGGTCTCAACATCCATCTGGTGGGCTTTCAGCCTCATTGAGGTCTGAACTAATCATCTCCCCATGTGTACCTGTCCATCAGGTATGGTCCTGAAACATCAATAGATATGCCCTCCACGGGCTCATAAGTCACATGGATCATAGCAATGTCAATCACATCTAATCGTCAAGTTATTAAACACGTGCATAAAACCCCCTTTACCCGGTGTTTGCACCCAATTCGTCACTAGGTGAGCAAATAAAGGGTGCTTACATGCCCAGTTGGGCTCTGCTAGGCATGACAG
>ML784238.1:238546-251271 GCA_009831015.1 Picea engelmannii | reverse complement strand
TAACCAAGTGAGGTTCAATCCTCTGTGGTGCCCTGCTGCTCGTCCTCATCAATCTATGATGCTTTGAAGCCCCTGCACCAACCCTCTGTCTCGGCAACTCTGAAACTGAAGCTGTCCCAGGTGGACTAGTCACCTTGGTTGCTTTTATAATCTTGAGTTGAACCCTAACCCTAATCTCCAAAGTGATCAATGGTTGAGATTAGATCTCACCTGACTTGAGATCAATGGCTAGTATTAATTTAATTCACTAATGCCAAAAACTTAGGCATTTCATTAAATTAAACTCCATTAATTATAAAATGTCATTCACTTTAATAATTAAATTATTAAAGTGAATTTCCAAAGTTATGAGAGGTATTAATGACGATTTCCACATGTCAGACAGAAACCAATGTGGAAATACCTATTCGAGCGACAAACTTCAACACATGTTTCCCTCCCTCGTGTTACACCTCAGATTCATTTTAGTGTACCCTATATTTTTTCGTTGGATGTGATCCATCATTTGAGTAGAGTATACATATCATTATATCATGATGAGCCAAAAGTGTGGTTATCTTTGTGCTTGTGTATTATATTGAGCCATGCTTAGATGTCTATGTATTAGTGAAGGGCCTAGGTGGCATCTCCAGACCCCTTATGTCATGTTTCATCCTTTTAGTCCTCATTTCAAGATATGCATTGCTCTTATGGATCTTGTTATTGCGCAATCTGTACTTGTCCAAATCCCGAGACAAGTAAAGGAGATTGGCATAGCAAACATGATATCCTATCACTGTCACATTGATAGGAAATCCCCACTTTTAGGGATGGATTGAAATCCAACCCAAGGGAGGCTCCCCTAGTGACCTAAAGGGCTGGGTAAGCTAAGGATAAGGATAAAAGTGTTAGAATAAAAGAGATGTGCTCGTTTTCACCATAGACAATATAGTAGTATTGTCACCCAACCATAGGCACAAAGGCCACCCCAGAGCACCTTTAACCTTGACAGATAGAATAATTCCGGAAGTAAACCAATAGCCAACCAAGGTAGCGTACCTCTCTCCAAGGCTAGCGTACCAAGCAGAAAGTCCAAACCATAACCTGAGACTAAGTCACTACTACAACAATTGCAGTTCTCCCCTTGTCATGTGCACCACTTGTCCTTATGCAGTCGTGAGAGTGAGTGAATCCAAATGACCTCTAACACCATCTATTTATACTGCTCCAACTCACCTGACTGGGCCAACTTCTCTTCCTGGAGGCTAATAACTCAATATTAATTATTCTCTTGAGCCGACTTGTTTTCTAGGGTTATTATCCAATGTTTTAGGGTTTCTCTTGCTTCTCGGAATATTCTAGTCTTGTCAAAGGTTACACGTAGAGGTTAATACCTCCTGCAACTACCATAATATCAACACTCCCTCATAGCTAGGGAGGTATTAAAGGCAATGGTCTTGAGCACAAACAAACCATTCAACTGGTAGCATCATCATAGCCACACAGGCTATCTGATGATCAAATCACGAGCACCATCATCACTATCAAACTAGAGTGTCTCCATGGAAATCAGAACAATGCCATCCAATAGAACACAATTATGTGTATTCATAATAGTATACAACTACAATCCAGTGGTACACAACCACTCCTAGTAGCACACTGCTACTAACCAGTGACACACAATCACTACCAGTGGATCACATCCACCACAATAGCATACAACTACTTTCCAGAGACATACAGTCTCTACAACAATCATATCATCTAATATCAACCTACATAAACAATATCATGATACTGTTGAAATATTGCAACTGCAAAGAGTATTCTATTTATTATTGAGTCATTTGCTTATAGATCGACCCCCTTTTGTGGATTGATCATGTCGGGTCTTGTATATGACCAAATCCCCGTTTGTGGATTGGTCAAACCATAGTTATACGGTGGAGATTGTAAAGTCGCCTCTTAGGGCTTATTAAAGTGGTTTTAACCACTAGTTGGAGAAGTCGACCCTGCTTGGTGAAGAGACAACCCTAGCGCCTCCCAGCTAGTATAAATAAGTGAGGATGGCGCCTCACTTGTTCACTCAATAAGTGCACATCTTTTGGAGGTTGTTGCAATTACAAGGAGGAGGAGAGAGAGGCACATACTTGGTCTTGGATATTCTTGGTGGTTTTGGTGTTTAGTCTTGGCATTGTATTGGCAATCTATATTAAGGAAGTTTTTGCTGGGTTTTCTCCCCCATGAGGGTTTCCCAGGATAAAAATGCTGTGTACTTTGTGATTGTGTTTCTCTCAATGATCCTGCTTATGCTATTATTGTCTAGTAAATTGAAAAGAAGTTAATAGCAGCTCTAAATTTAACATGGTATCAGAGCTAAACTGAAGAGAGCATCTTTCGCTGGGTAACCAAAAACGTCATTGCTGCCATATAAGAAATATAGGGCTTTTTATTGGAAGAGAATTTCAGACTAAAAACCATCTAGGGAAGTGCGCCCTCTCCTAGTGAATCTTTTGGCACCTTGAGCGCACCTTTTTAGTGGCCAGAGCCTTTGGAAAGTCAAACCCTAGTTTTCACTGGTACCAAAAAACCAGAAACCAAAACCAGTACCAAAAGTACCAGTCCAGATTTTCGCATGTCAAGTTTCAAGGGGTAAAACTTGAAATTTTTGAAAACAGACAGCTGCAGCCTACTCGCCTCAGCCCAACTCAACTAGTCCCTGGATCATAATTTCAAAATTTGAAGTTTGAAAATTTAGGGTTTTCTCATAAAACCCTAAGTTGCAGTTGAAGTACCAGTTGCAGTTGAAGTACTAGTTGTAGTATCAGTTGCAGTTGCAGTTGAAGTACTAGTTGCAGTTGCAGTGCCACCAGTTGCAACACTTGTGGCGGTGCCAACACCAGTTGCAGTAAAAGATTTTGTAAAGTGTCAGGACTAATCTTTTATTGTCCCAGTGCGTCTTACCCTAGCAAATCTCCAGCTAACTTTAAAGTTGAAGCACCTTTGAAGTCTTCAAGGTTTGTTATTGCTGCTGCTGTCGAATGGTGCCACTACCTGTCAATACTGTCAGAGGTCTGTACTTGCATGAGTATTATTATTCTAAAGGGTATTTGCAGGAGAAAGGATCTTTTATCATAGATCTGGAAGAACCTCAAATCCAACACATTCAGAGGAATAATGCAACCCATGTCTGATTATCTTGATATGCATACATATGTTATGACATTATTTTGATCTTATGAACATCTAGGTTGTATGTTGAAATCATACTAACCATTAGTCAAAATTAAAGTCAAGGTGTTAGATTGATTAAAGTTGAGTTTATGAAATCTATTCTCTAACTTAGATTTCTGTCAAGATAGCATATTGTTTTAGTACATAAGACAGGTTGAAGAAAACACTTGTCATCTTTAGTGAAGGAGACTTGGAAGAAAAACAACACACTCATTCTAAAGGACAAGACTCTAGTTTCCAGGTTTGATTGATTAAGTTGATAAGATTCAAATTTGCACATGTCAAGTTTGATAAGTACCTCATAGTTGAGATAACGATCTTTGAAAAGTTTTATACTTGGTAGCATGTGAGCATATTGAGATAAATGCTTATTGTAAATCACTTACCAGATATAACTAACATCTCCTTCAGGAGAAACTTATTGTTTTGGTCTCAGGTTACCATGGAGGAATGATTGATCACAACACTTGAAGAGTGTTGCTCTTAGTCGTATTGTACTTCTTACTTTTTACCCTTGTTTTAGACAGGTCACAAGTGAAAGCTCTAAAGGAGCTACTGTGACGATCCTTCTTTCTATTGTTATGAAGAGTATTATTCTTGTATGTTGTTTCTCCCTTGTTGTTCTTGTTCCAGGCAGGTCACAGGTGATAACCCCGAAGGGAGCTGTAGTGATGGTTGCAGAAGGCAACATATTAGATGAAACATGAAGCAGACTATCCAAGTTGTATACATGACCGTATACATCCATGCACCAAGGAAGATGAAGAAGAAACTACTTTTGAGATATAGAGTATCTCATATGGAGATTGATTGTAAGGAGCAGAAGGCTCCAAAGATGACCAAACATTAAAATAAAACTCACGGTAGATTTGGTCAATGGATAATGAAGCCACCTTGACAAGAAACCTAATTCATTTGAAGTCTGACTCAACTCTTCATATTAAGACTTGGTATTCAACACCAAGTATATCATGCAGAGATTGTAGAAATCAAGATTCAGAGTAAGCTTGATCTCAGAAAGGATCAGATGAAGAGACATCTTCCAGGACTAGCAGACAGATGCCATGAGTTGAGAAGACTAGATCGTAGCTTCAGAGACTTCTAGGAGACGTGAAATCTCCTGGGAAGATTTCCTTGTTTCAGTGATAGAGGAGGAAGCCAGTCAAAAGGACTGGGATATGGATTTTTCCTTGAGACTAGAAAGGAAGTGAGTGGTGACTTCCAAGATTGATCTAATAGATCAAACATGTTGCATATAACAGTATAAAGATGTACAAAGCCTGATTTGTGTCCAGAGGTTTCTCCCAGAAAAGGGAGAAGACTAAGATGAGACACTTGCACCAAAAATCGAAGAAATAGTTTTAGTATTCAAAACAACCATGATTTCAGATATAGTATGAGATTTAGGGGGAGCAATCCCTATATTTGAGATTGAGTTATCTCAAGTGCCAGTTGGTGCAGTACATTAGTCGGGCCATGGAGACATGACTACAATAGCAGATAGAGTTACCTCCATGAAAGAAGAAGAGCTACTTTCAATGTTGGTTATTGAGCCACTCTCAGTTTTAGATGAAGCTGTTCCTGTGATAGAGTAGAGGAGTTATTCTCAGATTTCAATAGCCACAATAAGAATGAAGCAATCATTCTCAGCCTTAGAACAACTGCAGGTGCAAAATTCCAGAGGAACAGTTGCAGAGAGAGTAGAGGACATACTCTCAGGCAATGAGACAGATAGTGCTTTGCAGAAAGCACATAGAGCTAGCACATGATTGTGCAGATTAAGTTGCAGCCAAGCAAGTATACCAGATTGGTACAAAGTGATGTGAAAATCTAATTTGAAGTTGAAGATAGAAAGACTCATGTTTGCAAGTTGAAGAATACTCTATATGGTTTGAAGCAAGCTCCAAGATCTTGGTATGGCAGAATTGACAGTTTCCAGACAAGCTTGGGCTTTACCAAGAGTAAAGCTAATTTTAACCTTTACTTCAAGGTTATGAATGATGAGCCAGATATAATGTTGCTGTATGTGGATGGCTTATTCTTAACTGGAGAAGGAAAGCTCATCACAGATTGTAAGAAGAAACTCGTTGCAGAATTTTGAGATGAAATACCTAGGCCTCATGCATTATTTCTTAGGTCTTGAAGTTTGGCAGAGCCCAGAAAAGATCTTCCTTAACCAAGGGAAGCATGCAATTGAAATACTGAAGAGATTTGACATGTTGGAATTTAAATCCATGATCACACCCATGGAAACAAAGTTGAAGCTCCTGGTGGATACCTTGTTAGAATTGGTTAAAGGTACTTTGTACACACAAATTATTTGTTCATTGATGTATCTGATGAACACCAGGCTAGATATATGTTTCGCTGTGAACACCTTGAGTCAGTATCTAGTAGAGCCCAGACGTGTTCACCTTGTAGCTATAAAACATGTGATGAGATACCTTAAGGGTACGTTGGAATATGGCTTTTGTTATACTGGAGATCATGACTTCAGACTGTATGGATATACTGATTCAGATTGGGATGGAAGTGTTTCTGATAGAAAGAGCACTTCCAGATGTTGTTTCAGTCTGGGGTCAGCCATGACTTCATGGTAGAGCAGGAAGCAATCCAGTATTGCTGTCAACACAATAGAAGCATAATACATTGTAGCATGTTTCGCCAGTTGTGAAGCCATATGGGTTTAGAAGTTGTTGACAAGTTTGTTCGATCTGGAGATGGAAGCCACTGTGATTCTATGTGATAACCGGAATTGTATAAAGATGATGGAGAACCAAGTGTTCCATGATGAGTCAAAGCACACGGAGATCTGATATCACTACATTCGTGATATTGAAGAAGAAGTGTATATAGAACAACTACAAGGGTTTGAAGTTGAAGATAGAAAGATTCATGTCTGCAGGTTGAAGAAAGCTCTGTACGGGTTGAAGCAAGCTCGTAGAGCTTGGTATGGCATAATTGATAGTTTCCTGACAAACTTGGGCTTTACCAAAAGTAAAGCTGATCCTAACCTTTACTTCAAGGTTATGAATGATGAGCTAGTTATATTGCTACTATATGTGGATGATTTATTCTTGACAGGAGAAGAAAAGCTCATCACAGATTGCAAGAAGAAGCTCGCTGCAGATTTTGAGATGAAAGACCTAGGCCCGATGCATTATTTCTTAGGTCTTGAAGTTTGGCAGAGCCCAGAGAAGATCTTCCTTAAGCAAGGGAAGTATGCAGTGGAAATACTGACGAGATTTGACATGTTGGAATGTAAAGCCATGAACACACCAATGGAAGCGAATTTGAAGCTCCTGGTTGATACTTCATCAAAGTTGGTTGATGCTACTCTATATAGACAGATTATTGGATCGTTGATGTATCTGACGAATACCAGGCCAGATGTATGCTTTGCTGTGAAAACCTTGAGTCAGTATCTGGTGGAGCTCAGACGTGTTCACCTTGTAGCTGCAAAGCATGTGATGAGATACCTTAAGGGTACGTTGGATTATTGTCTTTGTTATACTGGAGATCATGACTTCAGACTGTATGGGTATACTGATTTAGATTGGGCTGGAAGTGCTTCAGACAGAAAGAGCACTTCGGGATGTTGTTTCAGTTTGGGGTCAGCCATGACTTCACGACAAAGCATAAAGCAATCTAGTATTGCTCTCAGCACGACAAAAGCAAAATACATTGCAGCATGTTCTGCCAGTTGTGAAGCCATATGGCTTCAGAAATTGTTGACAGGTCTATTCAATATGGAGATGGAAGCCATCGTGATTCTATGTGATAACTAGAGTTGTGTAAAGATGACGGAGAACCCAGTGTTCCATGATAAGACGAAGCACATAGAGATCCGGTATCTCTAGATTCATGATATGGTGCAGAGGGGAGCTGTAAAGCTCCAATATGTTGGCACAAATGAGCAGGTTGCAAACTAAGCCTATGTCTCGTGTAAAGTTTGAATACTTTCGAGACAAGCTTGGTATAGTCCCAAAGCACCTGCCTTGAAAGGGTGAGTGATGCTGATGATACTATGGTATCCTGAACAACAACGGGTAGCTCAGTTAGGATTTTATATCCTATGGGACTGATCATCCTTGGATAGATCTCGAAGGTCCGGTAAGGACGGTTTGTTAGAGTAGCTATGCATGTATATGCCAACTGTGGTCAGTAGTGGTAGCTCCGTTAGGATTTTATATCCTAGGGAATCTTTATGATTCCTGAGAAAATACTGAAGGTCTGGTAAGGACGGTCTTTTAGAGTACCATGTGGTAGCTTCGTTAGGATTTTATATCCTAGGGAATCCTATGATTTCTAGGCAAATCCCTAGGGACTGTCAGAGTACCACAAAATGTTGTTGTTGTACCTTCCTGATTCTGTTGCCATATAATGATGATGTTGTTGTCTCAGCGTCGTGCTGATGACGTCGTTGTCTCAGTCTCGTGCTGATGATGTTGTTGTCTCAACCTTGTGCCGATGATGTTGATGATGTTATCTCAGCCTCGTGCCGATGATGTTGTTGTATCAGCCTTGTGCTGATTAATGATGATGTTGTATCAGCCTCACGCTGTTGATGATGATGTTGTTTCAACCATGTGTTGTTGATAATGTTGCTCCAGCCTTGTGCTGTTGAGGATGTTGTTCCAGCCTTGTGCTGTAGATGATGTTGTTCTAGCTTCGTGCTATTGATGCTGATGCTTCAACTTCATGCTGCTGATGATGATGATTATGATACTTTAGCCTAATGCTAAAGATGATGATGATGTTACTTTAGCCTCATGCTAAAGATGATGATATTACTTTATCCGCATGCTAAAGATGATGATGATGTTACTTTAGCCTCATGCTAAAGATGATGATGATGCTACTCCAACTCCATGCTGTGAACGATGATGATATTGATGATGAGAAAAACTTCCGATGATTTATAGATGTGCCAGTCAGTGTTTCAGATGCTGATGATGTTGCTACCCTTTCTCTCTCCTGATGATGTTGTATTGAGTTGTGTCGGTAGAATAACCTTCTTGTTAAGGGGCAGTGTTGAAATATTGTAACTGCAAAGAGTATTCTATTTATTATTGAGTCATTTGCTTATAGATCAATCCCCTTTTGTGGATTGATCATGTCGGGTCTTGTATATGACCAAAACCCCTTTTGTGTATTGGTCAAACCATATAACGTCTTGGATATTCTTGGTGGTTTTGTTGTTTAGTCTTGGCATTGTATTGGCAATCTATATTAAGGAATTTTTTGCTGGGTTTTCTCCCCCATGAGGGTTTCCCAGGATAAAAAAGCTGTGTACCTTGTGATTGTGTTTCTCTCAGTAATCCTACTTATGCTATTATTGTATAGTAAATTGAAAAGAACTTAATAGCAACTCTAAATTTAATAGATACAAATTGAGTCATCTGGGCCATTCTTCCACTAACATCTGTGAGATTTGGAAGAGCATCTATCCTTGGAAAGTTAAACATCAACCATGGACTATCTGGACTATTCTTCCCAAGCATAGAAGAATAACTGTCCTTGATTGGTGAACTTGGAGAACTTGGACCATTCAACCTAACTAGGCCATTCTTCCGACACTAATCACAGTGCAACCTGGAGAGAATGAGTTTGCCCTAGGGAATGACTGTCCTGCACCAACCTCCTACATCGGACCATTCTTCGAAACAACTCACAATTGTGAACTTCGAAAGAATGATTGCCCGGAGAGGCGGACCATTTTGCTTGACCACTTAGTGATTGCCAAGGAGAATGACTGTCCTAGACCATTCCCCCACATTGGCCACAAGGGGAATCGCTGTCTATGGTATATCAACAATCTATTGAACCATTTTCGTTACGAAAATGTCTGTTCATTTTGGACCATTTTCCTAATTGAAAAATGACTGTCCATTAGAAATCTTGGACCACTTTTCGGACTGGAAAGTGATTGCCCAACTTGGACCATTTTCCAAACTGGAAAATGACTGTCCATCAAGAATATTGGACCACTTTCTAGACTAGAAAGTGACTGCCTGTTGATATTATGGTAGCCGCGGGAGGTATTAACCTCCATGTGTAACCTTTGACAAGACTAGAATATTCCGGGAAGCAAGAGAAACCCAAAAACGTTGGATAATAACCCTAGGAGACAAGTCGACTCGAGAATATTTAATATTGAGTTATTGGCCTCTAGAAAGAGAAGTCGGCCTAGTCAAGTGAGATAGAGTAGTATAAATAAAGGGCGCTAGAGCTCATTTGTCACTCTCACTCTCACAACTGCATAAGGACTAGTGGTGCGCAAGTTTGGAGAGGGAGTGCAGCTGCAACTGGCATTCTTGGTTATGGTTTGGACTTTCTGCTTGGTTTCTGGCTATTCTTGCTTTGTGCGCTACCCTTGGAGAAAGGTGCGTTAGCCTTGGTTGGCTATTGGTCTGCTACCTAAATTATTTTGTCTGTCAAGGTTAAGGTGCTCGGGGGTGGCCTTTGTGCCTATGGTTGGGTGACAATATTGTGATATTGTCTATGGAAAAACGAGCACATCCCTTTATTTCTAACACTGCCCAACTTGGACCATTTTCCAAATTGGAAAATGACTGCCCATATATCAATAACATATTAGTGCTCCCTCCCAACCTGGGGAGCCATATCTTCCCTTTCAACTAAGGGAGTTATCTCCACGAGCCCCATCTTGCCCCTTAAGTATGCAAAGTTTATTATGGACAGAGGCTTTGTCAAAATTTGTGCTACCTGCACATCTGTGGAGATATACTGGAGTTTCACTTCTCCTTCCTGGACTTTATCACGAATAAAGTGGTATTTGGTCTCAATATGTTTCGACCGATCATGAAACACTGGGTGTTTTGATAGCTTCATACAACTTTGATTGTCACAGTATATTACGGTCGAATCTGGTACTTGATCAAATAGTCCAGAAATCAGCTTCCTCAGCCATACTACTTCGGTACATGCTTCACATGCTGCGATATATTTTTCTTTTGCAGTGTTGAGTGCGATAGACTTCTGTTTCCTACTGGTCCATGATATCATAGCAAAGGCTTTGTCAAAATATCTACTACCTGCCATCTCTTCCCTTTCAACTAAGGGAGTTATCTCCATGAGCCCCATCTTGTCCCTTAAGTACGCAAACTTTATTATGGACAGAGTCTTTGTCCAAATATCTGCTACTTGCTCATCTGTGGAGATATACTGGAGTTTCACTTCTCCTTCGTGGACTTTATCACGAATAAAGTAGTATTTGATCTCAATATGTTTTGACCAGTCATGAAACACTGGGTGTTCCGATAGCTTCATACAACTTTGATTGTCACAATATATTATGGTCAAATCTGGTACTTGATCAAATAGTCCAGAAATCAACTTCCTCAGCCATACTGCTTCGGTACATGCTTCACATGCTGCGATATATTCTGCTGTTGCAGTGCTGAGTGCGACAAACTTCTGTTTCTTGCTGGCCCATGATATCATAGCAGAGCCCAAGCTGAAACACATCCCTAAAGTACTCCTTCTGTCTTCTGCACTCCTTGCCCACTCTGAATCTGTAAATCCACGAAGTTGTATATCATTGGTTGAGGTGTATCTTAAACCATAGTTTAACGTCCCACAAATATATCTTAGAACATGTTTTGCAGCTATCCAATACTCATGTCTGGGTTCCACCTGGAACCGGCTTAACGTGTTTACTGCAAAGCAAATATTTGGTTGAATATTCACTAGATACATCAACGACCCAATCATTTGTTGATACAGGGACAGATCTACTGGATCAGAATCCGAGTCTCTTACTTTTCTTATATCTGTGGTCATAAGAGTGGGCATGGATTTGCAATCCATCATTCCAAATTTCTGAAGGATCTTTACTTCATACTTTCCTTGTCCAAGGAAGATTTCACCACGCTTTTGCCATACTTCTAGTCCCAAGTAATAATGCATGAGACCAAAATCTTTCATATCGAAGTCACAAGCTAAGTCCTTCTTACACTGGGTAATGAGAGACTCTGCACCTGTCAAGAATAAATCGTCGACGTACAATAGTAGAATCATAGGTGCATTGTTCACAACCTTGTAGTAGAGATTTAGATTTGCATGACTCTTAGAGAAACCAAGTCTTATTAAGTAACTGTCAATTATGGCATACCAAGCTCTTGGAGCTTGCTTGAGTCTATACAGGGCTTTCTTTAAACTGCAAGCATGAGTGTCTCTGGGATGCACCTCAAAACCTTGAGGTTGTGCAATGTACGCTTCTTCTTCAATTGGTCCATTGAGAAAAGCTATCTTTACATCCATCTGATGTAATCTCCATCCCATGGAAGCAACAAGGGACATAATGGCTCTAATAGAAGTATATCTAGCAACAAAAGCAAAGGTTTTGTCATAATCTTCTCCCTCCTTCTGGGAGAACCCTCTTGCGATGAACTTTGCCTTGTATTTATCTATGCTTCCATCTATTGTTTGATCTTATAGACCCATTTTGAAGTTACCACTGATTTTTCCTTGGGTCTAGGTAAAATTTCCCACACGTCATTTTTCATGATAGACTGGTATTCTTGTGTCATGGCTTCTTTCCACTGTTTCTTTTGAACTGCTTCTTCAAATGTGGCGGGTTCTTCATTTATAAGTTTTTTCATACATGCTGCATAGCTAGAGAATCTTTTGGGCTTCTTGCCTTCTCTAAAAGTGCCACTTGGAGCTTTGAGTCTTTCTGCTTCTTGTAGAGTAGCTTCAAGCCAAGCTGGACGTTTTCTAGTTTTGGGTATATTGATTGATTCAATAGGTCTACATGGTTGCACTGGATGATCAAGTTGTTTTGGTTCTTCATTCTGACTTTCTGGAAAACATGTGCTTTTTTCTTTAGGCTCTTCATATTCCTCTTCCATGGACTCCTCTATAGATTTCTTGAAAGCCAACTTCTCATCGAAAGTTACGTCTCCGCTGACTTCGATCTTATGTTGTTCTGGAATATAGATTCTGAAGGCTTTGGAGGATTCACTATATCCAACAAATATGCCCTTCCTTCTTGAGGGTTCTAGTTTCTTTCTTTTATCCTTGGGAACATGAATGTAAACAGGACAACCAAAGATTCTTAAGTGTTCCACGCTAGGTTTCTTTCTTGAGAAGGCTTCTTCTGGAGTCATATCCTTCAATATGCGGTGGAGACTTCTGTTCTGAATATATATTGTTGTCATGGCTGCTTGTCCCCATAGGTACATGGATAGAATTTGATCATTCATTGTTAAATTTATAAGCAGCTGCGAGAGCCATTTCTCCGGGAGGATGGCTAAGACCCTAGACGAGATCTAGGGCCCCCAGTGCACTCCTAGGGTTTCTTGGTCTGGGACCAAGCAGATAAAAGCCCCTAGATATGTCTAGGGCCCCTGGACATGGTCCAGGGTACCCATTCCTGGGGCATGGGTTTCTTGGTCTGGGACCAAGTAGATAAAAGCCCCTAGATATGTCTAGGGCCCCTGGACATGGACCCTAGACGAGATCTAGGGCCCCCAGTGCACTCC
>ML784238.1:226597-236978 GCA_009831015.1 Picea engelmannii | reverse complement strand
AGAATTGTTTAATCTAGCATATATTGTGTAGATCTAAAAATATTTATGTTGTGAAATGATTAGGTAGACTTATTTGATCTGATATCTGTGTTTGGGCATATGGATCTATTGTATATCTCAGATCTGGTTACTGTTACATTAGAACAAAATACTGTATCATTAGATCTGAGTTTGGATTCATATTAGAACAGAGTTCCTTGTATAAGTGTATTGCTGTTCTTCACAGATCTACTTTCAATGTGTCCTATCTCTGATTGAGTAACATATCTATTTGTTTTAATCATTGAAAATTAAAAGAGACTACTGTTCTGCATTTTTACCCTAAATCTAACAAGTGCCTTCGCGGTTTCTTCAATGGATCTATTCTTCCTTTCTGCTACACCATTTTGTTGAGGATTACGAGGAACGATTAGGTCCCTCCTAATCACTGTTGATTTACAAAGGCAACAAATTCCTTGCATGTGTATTCTCCTCCATTATCTGTTCTCAGAGTCTTGATTTTCTTGTTTGTGAGGTTTTCTATTTATGCCTTGAATTCTTGAAACTTGCTGAAAACTTCACCCTTTGTCTTCAAGAGATAAAACCAAGTCTTTCTTGAGTAATCATCTATGAAGGTTGCATAATAGAGAGAACCTCCTAGAGATTTGACTGGCATCGAACCACAAACATTTGAATGTATTAGATCTAGGATTTCCTTAGATCTATTATCGCTACGTGAGAATGGCTTCTTAACTTTCTTACCAAGTGCACATCCTTTGCAAATTCCTTCATGTACAGATTGCAGTTCTGGTATTCCTACAACCATTTTCTTGAGGAAAGGTAATGCTTGATAGTTAAGATGAGCATACCTTCTATGCCAAAGTTCAATGGGATTGACTTCATCATGTACAAGAGCTTCATCATTTCGTTCTAGTAGTCTGTATAATCTGCCTCACGAGTTCCAATAACTCTAGCATTCTCTATGCTGGAGTCTCTAGACCAAGCTAGTACTTCACCATCTACAAAGGCTATTCTATTTCCTTTGTCTTCTAAGCAAGAGATAGATACAAGATTCTTTTCTAAACCAAGTACATACAAGACATTACTCAAATGGACATTGTTACCTGATTCCAATTTGATGGAGGCTTGACCAATTCCTTTGACTCGATAGGTGTTCCTTTCTCCAAGTTCTACTTTGTGAGATGTCTTCTTTTCGTTCAGATCGGAGAGTCTGATATAGTCTCCTGTCATAAGCCTGGAAGCTCCACTGTCAATTATCCACATGTTATCTTCAAGGGATCCTGCAAGAGCTGAATAGTGTAGACGATTTGCCTTTTCATTCATGATTTCTGTTGATTGATAGTTGGTCAAACTTTGATTTTGACTGGTCAAACGTTGACTTTGATCCAAAATCTCAACCTTGACGTTTTTGCCTTCTGAGAGTGCCAATAGGTGCACTGGACTAAGGCGCACTAGAATATCCTTTCCTTGGGAAAAACGTTCCATCATAATGTGTTGGGCAAAAGGTTTAGGGTTTGCTGCTGCACCTGTTAGAAACCCTAGCGACAGTGCTTTAGTAACTGCACCTGCTAGAAACCCCAGCGACAGTTCTTCAACGAGCTTGATAACATATGGTTTAGCTTCCTTCTAGTGATTAGACTGATTGAAGGAGGTGTGGGCCCATAACCTGTTAGAATAAAAGAGATGTGCTCGTTTTCACCATAGACAAAATAGCAATATTGTCACCCAACCATAGGCACAAAGGCCACCTCTAACCTTGACAGATAGAATAATTCTGGAAGCAGACCAATAGCCAACCAAGGTTGCGTACCTCTCTCCAAGGCTAGCGTATCAAGTAGAAATAACCAAAGACCAAGTAGAAAGTCCAAAGCATAACCCAAGACTAAGTCACTACTGCAACAATTGCAGTTCTCCTCCAGTCATGCGCGTCGTTAGAGTGAGTGAATCAAAATGAGCTCTAGCGCCCTCTATGTATACTGCTCCAACTCACCTGACTGGGCCGACTTCTCTTCTTGGAGGCTAATTAGTAATAACTCAATATTAATTATTCTCTTGAGCCGACTTGTCTTCTAGGTTTATTATCCAATGTTTTAGGGTTTCTCTTGCTTCTCGGAATATTCTAGTCTCATCAAAGGTTACACATAGAGGTTAATACCTCCCGCAGTTACCATAGTATCAACAAAAAATACTCCCCTCTCACTGGTCACTCAAGTTAAAGATGTCACAAGGTTTGTGTCCAAGAAAGATGAGGCAAATGTAAGTGATGAAGTGTACCTACCTAGAACAAAACAACAGAGCATATATATGGCAGTTTCGAGTACAAATATGATGGTGAAACCTCACGAGACAGTAAACCAAGTGAAAATGTGCTAGCTGATAATTAATTGCAGCAATGAACAAGTTTACAACAACAATTAAAATGTAACAGCTGCAACAAATACTCTTCAGAAGTGCTTGAAAAGACAATGAAAAGATAGCATTTATTATGTAGAATGAAAACCAATTGTCACAAACAATTTCTGAAGTGTTTAGCTAGCATTAAAGTCAATTATGCAGAAAATTTGCTGCAGTTAGATGGCTGTAACAAACATTTATAACAGTACTAAGAAAGTTAGAGATCTAGGCTAAGTTAGTGTTAGAGTTAGTTAGTATAAGCTTAAGAGAATAGAGTTTAAGTGTTTGATCAAACTTCCAACAAGAGAGAAGCAAGAACCGGTGCCTTTTAGGGCTTATGGAGTCAATTAAATCAGCAGAATAACTTCGAGAAATAATAATGATTACACTTGTCTAAGAGATAACAAGGTGGAAGCTTGAGAAGTTACACCTTAAGTTCTGAAGTACCAAGCCTTAGGGCTTATGGAGTCAATTAAATCAGCACAATAACTTGGAGAAATAATAATGATTACACTTGTCTAGGAGATAACAAGGTGGAAGCTTGAGAGGTAGCACCTTAAGTTCTCAAGTAACAAGCCTCAAAGAGAAGATTCAACTAGGGTGTAGGCAGTTCTAGGCTCTAGCGATTTCTCCTATCCTTAGACTTTTGGAATAGATTTCATGCAACAAGAGCTAGACAAAGCTTCTAAAGTGCTAGCACTTTAGGGCACTAGAAGTTTGTCTAGACAAGATCTTCTTAGGTAAAATTTAGCAAAACAAAGAGCAAGAAAGAAGCACCTTATGTTTCTTACTCCTAGGGTTTCAAGCAAGCAATTTCACAATCTTCAATATGAATAAGTAAACATACCATAAACATTTAACATGAAATGAAAATTGCAGATTTACTTACTTCACCAAGAATAATCAAGCACAAAACCCCTAGATTTGCCAAATATTTCACCAAAAATGATCCAAGATGCATCCAAACTAGCCTCCAAGAAAGTGCGCCTTAGTAATTTCAGCCAATAGCCCTTAAAGAGGGTGCAAATTTCAGTCCTCTCTCTTCAATGGGAGAGTTGTGATGGAAAAATTAAAATGCAAACCATATTTATATGGAAAATTCTGGCTTAATTTAACCAAAAGTTATGTCTCTTCATAAAACTGAGCCTACTTCTTAATTTGTTCATTTAAATCAAATAAATTCAACTATTTTACAAAAAATAGTCCTAAAAGAGGGTGATGTCATCCCTTCTAGGGTGACGTTAGGCCTCCTCAAGGAGATGTTAGGATGGAGAAGCATGGTGCCAGGTCTCCAAAGGCCCTAATCCCTATCTACATGTGCTAACATCACCGTCAAGGCCCTTCTCCATCACAAACCATTAAACACCATCCCTAGGTGACGTCATGGGCTTTGGAAGATGTCCTTTGGGCCTCCAAAGGCCAACGCCCTCTTCTTTCATTGTGCAATTGGTCTTCACGATCTTTCTCCAAGCATGGGGTCTCTGCATCCATCCTTGGGCTTCAAGCTCTCATGAAGGTCCAAACAAATCATCTCCCCACAAATACCTGTCCGTTGGGCAAGGTCCTGCAAAGATAAACTATTACGTCCTCCAAGGGTCCATAAGTCACATGATCATGCCAAGTAAGCCACATCTAATAATCAAACCACCTGAACATGTCCATCAAACCCCCCTTTTCGAACTAAACAAATGCTCAAAGACATTATATAATTTGTCAAATTTATGTGTGGGAGGGGTGTTAAGGCATCCTATTGGGCTTCAAAGGTGTTTCCTAAGAGAAACCCATCAAGTCATATGTGAGTGTGAGGTGGAGTGGGTAAGACCTTTGGGCATGGGGTTCATGACATATAAGGGTTTGCAGTGTCTCATTTATGGATGCCTTTGTAGAGGGTATGCTGCCCTTCGTTCGTGATGCAACGTTTTTCAAAGCCCATTTATTGCCATTAATTAATTAAAGTCCAGAACAATTGGGTACTCCAAATGGGTAATATAGAACTTGGGAGGCAGTATCCAATGTCACTTGAAGGGAGCGGTACACAAAGTGCCATAGGGGTAAAGTATAGCTTGTAACGCACTTGTGTAGATCCCTCAACAAGCGAGACGTCTATATATGTGAGCTTTTTCTTTTGCAGGTCTTATGCTTTTAAGAGATAACGCTTCATTGTTTCTCAAGACCTCTTGGGCGAGCATCTGGAAGGTTTATGCTTTGGATTTTATCTTTTGCTAGGTGAAATCCCTTCTTGGGTCAGTACACTCGAAAATCCCAAAAGATAAGGAGACAGAAGGAAAGAAGTATGGAAGGTGATAAGTATGATCGGGAATGGACAATGACTCTTCAAGGAACCCCTCTAGTAGCACCCTATTCCCGAGGGTGACCAACTTACTAGGACAAAATGACACCCACCAAGGTTAAATAAGGCAAAGAGTATAAATTCCAAGCAAATGTTCTGTAATCAAGAAAGATTCTTTGCAACATGTTCAAATGATTCAAATATTAGAGTGACACTTACCGTGAAGATGTCCTCGTGGGCCAGGCCGGTGTGGTGGATGCTGCTGCTGCCGATGATGTGTAGAATGCTTCAATGTAAAAGAGGTGCCCTTTGTGGTTATGCTCTGTCCATCTGGCTCTCGACACAACATGTCTGCAACTTGTGGGCCTCGAGACATAATCTCCTTAGTTATCCCTAGGTTGGGGGTGACAACTCTGATTGACTTCCCTTTGGTGGCAGTAAATTAGGTATCCCACTAGATTCATCCCAAGACGCTCGCCTACCCAGATCATAAATGAGCGACATGATGGTGAGTTATTGCCACCAAGTGGCAGTCAACTGGAGCCATAAAAACAATGCATATCTTGAAATGAGGACTAAAAGGATAAGTCATGACTGACCACAAGGGCTTTGGAGATATCACTTAGGCCCCTCAATGATATATAGACATCTAAGCATGGTCCAATACATTACATGAGTACAAAGATAACCACACTTTTGGCTCATCAAGATACAATGATACACATAAGATGCTCTTAGGATGGACCACATCTGGCGAAGAAATATAGGGTGCACTGCAGTGAATCTGAGGTGTAACAGGCTAGATTTCACGAGTGGCAGGAACATAATGAAAGGGTTCCCTAATGTTGGTGGAAGGGATAGAAAAAGAGCCTTCAAAATCAACACTAGGATTTGCTACGGATCCAGCAGCCCTCATCATGAAAAGTTGCCTTTTGCTCCATATTTCATCATTTATCTTTCTGTCTAGACTTGTCTTATTCAAATTTCTGAAATTGATTTTGCAATTCCAATCTAATCTGCGCAATCTCCTCTGATGGTGCCTTGCATGGGACAACTTGGTCTCTTATACCAGCCAAGTGTTGTTTCAACATGTGAATGCACCCCCACCCTCTTATGTGTTTCTTGCAATATTTGGAATACATCTCATGAACAAGATCAACGTGGATCCATGTAGGGTCTTTTACTCTTTGGGGCCATTGTAAAATTTAAATGCAGACAAATCTGCAAACTCAAATATGCAAAGTAGTAGAAACAACAAAAGACATAGATTTCAGATCTACAATTTTATGAGAGAGAAAAATAGGGGCAGATTTAACATACCTTGGAATGAGATCAATGGGCACAAGAATCTGGTCAAGAACTCCTCCAAGCTTGAAGATGGGCTGTAGCCTCCTAACTTAAATGCCAAATCCACCGCAAACAGCCCATGAGGATACAATATCTAAGTGGTGGTAATAAGATTTGCAGTTTCCGAGTTAGAACTTGGTCTTGATGCTTCTATGTGATGATAATGAGATTTGCAGTTTCAGAGTTAGAACTTGGCCGTGATGCTTCTTCAGAGATGCTGTCAACTATTAATGAAAGTGAGACAACAGATAGTTATGTTCATGCTACGAGTTTACATCTCTACCATCTGACAAAATCCATTTTCACAATAATATGAGTTCTGGTAGTGGACATTTTATGGACTATCATTCTTGAAATATGGTAAAAGTTAGAATCAAACTATTGGAATACTTTCCTTGTTTTGCATTTCTCTGTCGAGTAAGTACTATTTGCTCTCTTTTCTGAGTTTGTGTTGCATCATGAGAGTGAAATTCGTCCAAAGGGGAGTCCACCTCTACATGTCTGATGATTATTTGTGGGCATGTGACAGAACTTGAGGAGTTGGACCTTAGAGGGAATTTACTTCCAGACTGGCAGGTAAGTAAGACTTATGAACTAGTCATGTAAGTAGGGCACCTTTTGCATGGTAAATGAGAAGTACCCTTTTTGAGGCATGGGAAGAACAATCCATTTTCTTTTCTCAAGTTTCAAGTTGTTTTTCTCGAAAATTTACTTTCAACTTTTAGATCTTTTTCTTTCGTGTATTTTATGTATTTTTATTGGTGAGATTTAAAAAACAAAAAAGATTTAAAAGAATTCCCAACGTCAGGGATCTGGTATAATGAAACAAAAGATAACTTTATTCTTTCGTTTTTTTGAAAGAGAGGAGTCAAGGAAGGAGTCGATGACTGGTAATGACTGTACTGCTCAAGCTCTTAGAACTAAGACTTTCATATGACCTTTACATAAGAAAACTAATGTTGAAAATAGAGACAATGAAATGCATCTTTAAAACATTAGAAGACAAGTAAGTGGTACAACCTGCTTAATTATTATGGTCACACAACTCATTTAATGTAGCTGTACTACCCCTGAAAAGACACCCAAGTTTTCTTGTATGGCCACCAACATGCATTATTGTAGCAGCTTCTGTACATTGATTACTAGGTTGACCTGTTAGTGTGTGTACACTATTATATATATAAAGGAGATAGCAACCAGTTTCACCCATTATTAAGAAGTTCCTCTCATTCAATGTACATTTCCTTTTCATAGCTGTAATCATTTCAGCCCTAATTACCAATAATACATTCTCTCTTGTTATGTATGCCTTCTGTGCACTTTTACAAGTTGCACAACTTCTCATACCTATGGATCGTCACTCCATTGTTGTATCAAACTTTATGCACGAGGTTTGTGGATTATCATTGCAAAAGAATTTCAATGGAAGCATTACTGAGAGCCAACAATATTGCAAATTGACAACTTCTAGTAATGCTTGGGATTGATGAAACTGAAGATGTGCTAGAGCTTACTTTAATTTATCAACTTGAAAGCATAAGACTTTCAAAATGCCTACACTATATGTGCATTCACAGAGCTTTTGGTTACCTGGTTTATTAGTACTCTAATTAAATGTTTTTGGAGGGTTCTTTTATTGATTTAATCTATCACATTCTATCTCTACTTTAATAATTATGCAGGTGAATTACTCGGCAGCAAACTTTGAGCTTGCACACCTTGATTCCATCGACTCACCCACAAGACAACTAATCACCGACTAATGTAAGTGATGTAAATGAATCACTCTGCAGCAAACTTTGAGCTTGCACACTTTGATTTGATGGACTCACCACATCACCAACTATTCTCTAACTAATCCAAACTCTAGATACGGTTCAGCCAAAGTTAACCCATGGGCTTCCAATTGGTGGCTTCGTAGAATTTCTCTAGAGGTTTACGGTCTAAAATTAACGTATGATTCCTTGAACAATTCAGCCGAGGGTAACTCAAGAGCTACCCCTCACTGACTCAAAGAAAGCAAGACCAACGAAAGTAAACCTAAACCCTTTTGACCACTCAGTCGAAAGTAACCCAAGATGTACTACTTTCTGTGGCTTCTTGTTACTAGTTAGATTCTATCTTGTAGAAACAAATAAATTGCAGGAAACAAAATAATAGGAAAGCATCAAAGCATTAAAATTAAATTGCTACTCAGTTGTAGTATTCAAACTAGAAATGAAATTGCATAAACCACAATGCTGAAAACGTGATATAAAGTAAATGCTATAAGTACCGAAAATATTGAGACCATCAACAACTGCATGCTCCAAGAGTGGGCCCTTACTCTGCAACTCAATGGATGATATCCTAAAAAATAATTCAACAGCAAAGGAAAACGCGGTAGCTGTGATTCAAATATTAACTGTTCTATTAAATTCAACGGTCAACCCAAATGGTTCTCACGCTTTTTTATTTATACTTTCATCAAAACAAGTTCTTGGGTTGCTGTGTTGATGCTTTTGTAGCATCGGGAGGCATTCCCACAAGAGGCCATGGTGTCAGGCATGTGGAAATCTTCGTTGGCACCAAATTACTCTTTCATTTCAGTGAAAACGCTTTTGGAATGAAGCTAGGGTTTCATGGGCTTGTGTTGGGGTTTCACACCCACAAAGAGGAAAAAAATATTCTAATTAAATGTTGAGTTTAGAAGGGGTTCCTAAACTCACTCATTGGACTCATATATAAGGAGAGGAGAGATTGTGACAAATCTCATTGTGTCATTACAGAGTTAGCATAAGTGAGAGTGCACTTATGCTAGAAGCTTGGAAATTTCAGCAAGGGAAATTTTGCAATTGTGACAAATTTGGCCTACGGTTTCTTGGAGGATTTCTGTTACTGTTTTCAGCCAAGGAAGGCTTCTGTTTCAGCCAAGAAAGGCCACACATATGAGGAGAGAGAAGCAGCAGTCCACACGTGTGAGGAAGGAGTATAGCCGCATGTGTGGAACAGGCCGCAAGTGTGAGGAAGGAGTATGGCCGCACGTGTGAGAAAGGAGTATAGCCGCATGTGTGGAACAAGCCGCACATGTGAACATAATTGTACGGATAGTTTGTACACTCTGTACAGTCACATGTGTGACAGTCCACATGTGTGAAGGAGCAGGTACAGTCCGCATGTGTGGATTTTCTGGGCAGTTTTGGCAGTCCACACAGGCTGACGTCAGTGAGCCATATAAGTGTATGCAACAGATGTGTGGTCAGAGGATTTTTTCCGGATAATTTGCTGAAGAGGACTAGGTTTGTCCTCGGTTTTCGGTGAATTTGTCACTGTGGAGAAGGCTGATTTTTCCTTAAGAAAAATTCTGAATTTGACATTTACAGAACACAAATTTTTCTGTCTCAAGTGCATGGCTGATTTATCTTAGATCTTGTTGTTTCCGCTGCTGTAATTTTTTGTCATAATTTTAGTGTAAAATTGTTCAGTGATAACAACTAGGGTTTACTGTTTGATCACTAGAAAGTGATTTTTCAGATTTGAAATTAGTCACATAGAGGTGCATATGAAAATTGACATGGTATCAGAGTTGAGGCTTTGAAGGAAGAGAGGGAGTCATCTTTTGAGACACACTTGTTGCTGCAAGTACAACATGTTGTTGAAGATTTTTGTCTTTGTTCCGGGTAGGTCACCATGGTGAACACTTTGAAGATTGAGGACAGGTTGGAAGCGGCAACAAACTTCCAGGCTTGGAAGGTCAGGGTTCTTTTGTTGGAGGAAAATGATCTCAAAGAGTATGTTGAGGGTGTGGTTCCAAGCTCCACTGATCCACAGGAATTGGCAGCTCATAAGAAGAATGAAGTGAAGGCCAAGCGGGTGTTGCTAGAATTCGTGAAGGACCACCTGATTCGTCACATTGTTGAGAAGAAGTCTGCCAAGGAAATGTATGATGCTTTGGCGGGTCTATACCAAAACGAGAATACAGGCAGGAAGTTACATTTGAAGCACCAACTTCAAGTTGTAGAGATGTCCAATGAGGACACAATTGTGAGCTACCTTATGAAGATTACTCAGATCTGAGATCAACTTGTAGCGATCAATGAGACAATTGAGGATGTTGAGTTGGTGAATGTAGTGTTGAGGGGCCTTCCCGAGTCTTGGGAACCATTTGTGTAAGGGATCTATGCATGAGAGACGTTGTTAGGATTTGATAGACTATGGACTGATTGTATCTAGGAGGAGACTCGGTTAGAGTCCAAGGATGGCTTGCTGAAGAGCAACGGTGATGAGAACCAGGCTCTAGCAGCTTGCACTAGGAAGGGCATAAGAGGTTCTTCAGGCAGCGGGAGTTCTCCCGAGAGAGAAGCATTTCTA
>ML784238.1:181914-205328 GCA_009831015.1 Picea engelmannii | reverse complement strand
AAGCTGAGTTTGTAAAGGTGATGCATCTTCAAACTGCCAAAGAAATGTGGGATAAATTTATTAACAGTTATGAAGGAAATGAGAAAGTAAAAGATGCTAAACTTCAAACATATAGATTGTAGTTTGAACAACTAAAGATGAATGAAGATGAAACAGTTAGCAAGTATTTTTTAAGAGTTGAAGAGCTTGTGAATACCATGAAGTGTCTTGGTGAGAAAATTGAAGAATCATTTTTAGTTCAGAAGATTTTAAGATCTCTGCTTGATAAATTTAATCCAAAAGTCTCTGCAATATAAGAACTAAATGATCTTAAAATTCTGACCATTGATCAACTCCTAGGAACTCTAATTGCATATGAAACGAGAATTAGCAAAGATAAATCTATTACTAGAGAAGCATCTTTTAAAGCAGACAATAATACTGATTCGGAATTAGATGATATTGAGGCAAAATTTGTGAGAAGGTTAAAGAAAGGATCAGGAAAATATCAAGGTAAGCTCCCTTTCAAATGTTATAACTGTGGTAAGATAGGTCATTAGTGTCCTCACCAGAAAAAGGATCAGAACTCTGATGATGAAAATAAATACAAATTTAAGAAATATAGTAAAAATAAAAGTTTGTGTGCAAACAATGACAACTCCTCAGAATACATAGATAGTGATTCATCCTGTGTAGACAAAGTGAATGATTTTATGCTTATGGCTATGGGTGATCTTGGTGATGAAGATTCAGGAGGTGAAATGGATGACAAAGAAGCTGTGGTGGATATGGAAGGTGAATTAATCAGTGCTTTGGAAGAAATTGACAGACTCAGATGTAAGAAGAGAAAACAAAAACGATTGTTGATGCAGTTTAAAATGAATGATAAAAAACCTGATGAAGCCTTTGCTCTACTAAAAGTGGAGTTAGAAGAGGCAAAGAAAATAGAAGACATTATGAAACAACAATTATTAGAGAAGAAAGCAAGGTGTGAAGCCTTAGAAGAGGAGATAGTAAAAACCAGAAAAAAAATGGAGAAGTTTAAGGCATTGTATCATGAAAATCTGTCAAGTATTAAAGCCTCAAAAGAATTAACTTCCATTCTAAATCAACAAAGGAATCCAACGTTGAAAGCTGGCTTGGGCTATGAAGAAGGATCAAGTAGTGATCATCCAAGTAATACGGATCCCATCAAGTTTGTCAAATCTACAATCATTGACAACAACCACTCTGCATAAACAAAGAAAGAAAATCAGCCACCAAGAAGGAATGAAAGAAAAAGTACCAGAACCGAATCTGTAGATCAGAGAAATTATCAGCATGAAAGAAATCGACCCACTCAAAGAAGACAGTCTTTTACCAAGTACAAAGGATTTTTCTATGGATATTATTTTTTCTGTTCTAACTTTGGTCACAAAGCTATAAATTGTTCTTTAAGGTTTAGATATGAACAATCAAGTTTTTCAAAAAGTAATTATCTGCTACCACAAAAATTGAGACAACCAAGCAACAAACAATCACAGATTATAAGTCATGTGATGACTGGGAGGACACAGGTGAAACATAACAACAATTATGAGCATAACAATCGTTATGATCTGTTATTTAGTGAACCAGAATGTTACAACTGCCATAATTATGGACATAAAGCTGTAGACTGTCGCTTAAGGAACTATAAGCCAGATCTGAATCCTGTTGCTGAAAATTTCAAGGTTTGGAAGAAGAAAGAAGATGACAAGTGTGGACTAGTGTTATCAACCCAAAGACAAAAGAATCCCTGGTATATTGACAGTGGATGTTCCAAACATATGACTGGAGACAAAAGTATGTTTCTAACTCTAAGTGGAAACAAATCAGGAAATGTAACTTTTGGAAACGATGCACCAGGAAAAATAAAAGGTAAAGGATTGGTAAGTCTGAGTAATGGAAAAGGAAAAGCTCAAGATGTGTTATTTGTAGATGGTTTGAAACATAATCTGCTTAGTGTCAGTCAAGTCTGTGATCGAGGATGTGAAGTGGTTTTTACTTCTAAAGATTGTAAAATAAAGTCTGTTAATTCAGGACAGTTGGTTGCAAAAGGGATAAGAACAAAAAACAATGTCTATGTGTTAAAAGAAGAAAAAGAAGAATGCCACTTAAGCAAGTATGATGAAAGATGGCTATGGCATAAGAGACTTGGACATCTAAATTTTGATCATATAATCAAACTTAGAAACAATGGGGCAGGAAAGGATCTTTCAAAGATATCAAAGCCATATGATTCTGTTTGTAAACCGTGCCAGATAGGAAAGCTTACTCGGACACAGTTCAAATCTAAAAACTTCCCTTCAACCGAAAAACCTCTTTAATTAGTACATATGGATTTATGCGGACCATCAAGGAAAGAAGGTACATGAAAAGAAAACTATTTTATGTTGATTATTGATGATTATTCTAGACTAACATGGGCTGCCTTTTTGAAGGAAAACTCTGAAGCATTTGAAAAATTCAAAGTGTTTAAAGCTCTAACTGAGAATCAAACAGGAAAAAGGTTGAAAGCAGTAAGGTCTGATAGAGGAGGAGAGTTTAGCTCATTGAACTTCAAATAGTTCTGTGATAAACATGGGATCAAAAGAGAGGACACAATCCCAAGGACTCCACGACAAAATGGAGTTGTTGAGAGGTAGAATAGATCAATACAACAAATGGAAAGATCAATGATGAATGAAAGGAATATACCTTAGACATATTGGGTGGAAGCAATCCATACAACTGTTCACATTCTTAACATAGCTCATCTCAGGCCACACAGTGACAAGAGTCCTTATGAACTATGGTTTGGAAGACCTGCTTCAATCAAGCATTTTAAAGTCTTTGGGAGTAAATGTTATATCAAGAATAATGATGAAAATATTGGGAAATATGATGATAGGGCTGATGAAGGTATCTTCTTAGGTTATGCTACAAACAGTAAAGGGTATAGATGCTACAATAAGAGGATGCATAAATTGGTTGATTGCATCGACATAAAAGTTGATGAAGAAGTCTCAGTCAGAAATATAAGTAGTGTTGAACCAAGCACAAAAGATATAGTTGAAGATGAAGATGAACAGGTCCAAGGATCAGAAAGGGAAGAATCTGAATCAGATGAAGATACGAATACTCAGGCTGACACAAATCAACAGAAAGAAACAAAACCTCCTCTCATAATTGTTAAAAAAAATCATCCTGAAAATCAGATAATCGGAGATATAAATAAAGGAGTTCAGACAAGAAGGAAATTAGTTAAAGACTCAGAACAATCTCAGATTGCTTTTCTATCTATGATTGAACCTAAAATTTTTGATGAAGCCAACAACCATGATGATCGGATTAGAGCTATGAATGAAGAACTTGATCAGATTGAGAAGAACAATACTTGGGAGCTTGTTCCTAGGCCCGAAGATAAGGATGTAATAGGTTCCAAATGGGTGTTCAAGAATAAAATGAATGAAAAAGGACAAGTTTTTAGAAATAAAGCCAGATTGGTCTATAAAGGGTATGCACAAGTTGAAGGTCAGGATTTTGATGAAACTTTTGCACCAGTGGCAAGATTGGAAGCCATCAGAATGTTTCTTGCATATTCATGTCATAAGAACTTTAAAGTGTATCAGATAGATGTTAAGTCAACATTTCTTAATGGAGATCTAGAGGAAGAAGTATATATGGAGCAACCTGAAGGATTCTCATTGATAGATAATCCTGATCATGTTTGCAAGCTGAAGAAGGCCTTATATGGATTGAAACAAGCACCACAAGCTTGGTATTATAGATTGGACAAATTTTTACAAGACAAAGGGTTCAAGTAAGGTACTGTTGACAACAATCTCTACATTAAGTCTGAAGGTGATAATTTACTAGTTGTTTTGGTTTATGTAGATGATATTATTTTTGGCTGTATTAATGAATCCTCTGTCTAGTGGTTTGCTAACTCTATGCAAACAGAGTTTGAGATGTCCATGATAGGAGAACTGTCATACTTTCTTGGTTTACAAGTAAATCAAAGTTCTGCAGGAATATTTATCTCTCAAGAAAAGTATTTGAAAGAGATGTTGAAGAAATTTCAAATGGAGGATTCTTCTCCTGTCAGTACACCTATGGTGGTTGGTCGCAAGCTTAGTAAAGATGAAATTTCACTTGATGTTGATCAAAGGACATATTGCTCAATGATAGGCAGTCTTCTGTACATCACAACATCCCGTCCTGATATAATGCAAGCTGTTGGAATGGTAGGTCGTTATCAGTCTGCTCCTAAACAAATTCATTTAGTAGCTGTAACAAGGATATTCAAATACTTGAAGGGCACAATGACTTATGGTTTGTGGTATCCCATAAATCAGAATTTTTAGTTAACTGCTTATTTAGATGCAGATTGGGCAAATTGTGTGGATGAAAGAAAGAACAACAGTGGAGGTGCATTCTTCCTGGGTGACTCGTTAGTAGCATGGTTTAGTAAGAAGCAGGGATCTATCTCTTTATCAACTACAGAGGCAGAGTACATTGCTGCTGTTACTTGTTGCACACAAATTTTATGGATGATACAAACTCTTGCAGATTTGAAGGTAACTTATACTGATCCCATTCCACTTCACTCTGCTGCTACTTGCTGCACACAAATTTTATGGATGATACCAACTCTTGCAGATTTGAAGGTAACTTATACTGATCCCATTCCACTTCACTGTGATAACACCAGTGCCATCAGTCTCTCTAAGAATCCTGTACTTCATTCAAAGTCTAAGCATATACCAATAAAATACCAGTTTCTCAAACATAATTGTTCAGGTGAATTATATTCCTTCCACAGAATAGATAGCTAATATCTTTACTAAACCATTAGCAACGACACCTTTTGGATATCTTCGTCAGAAGTTGGGGGTTATATCTTCTTTTGTCTAATCTGTTCACCTTGTCAGGGGGAGTATGTGATTGTCACATATCTGATACCTTCGAGATGTATGGCAACAACTCAGGGGGAGCATGTTTCTTCTTTGACATTGATGTCAAAGGGGGAGAAAAAGTGTGGTAAGCAGTGTGGTAAGGATGCTACAGTGGTATGTTTGGTTGCATGTTCAGCAGGCAGAATAGCAGTCCAGGCAGAGAGTGCAGAGTGCAGTTCCTCAGGTACAAGGTTGCCATCAATGCCAAAGGGGGAGATTGTTGGCATACTTACAGATAGAAGGCAACGTGTGCGAGTTTGTCATTGATGGTGAGATCAACACGATCAACAATGCAACGATGATGTCATGGTAAGATCAACAGTGATCGTTGGATCACCCATTCAGAGTTCCTGATGACCGTCAGATTTGAATACAGATAGGAGGAACGCACAAAAGAGGGGAACAAATCTCAGATGTCAGATCTGAGTGCAAGGACCGACCATCGTTGGATCCAGTAGAAGGAGCAGGATCTTTAAGTGCAAGGAGAAGCGGGTTTACAAAGTCTCGAAAGCAGGCAGAGCATCCATTATCAAATAAACCATGTGGCGAAAGATCAGAGCACGACAAAGGCTCCGTTTTGGAGTTTCGCAGATCGAGAAATCCAAAGGAAGGAGGTGCTCTAACACCTCGAACTCGCGATATGCGAAAACGCGATAACAATCCTGGCCGTTGGAGCCATAGGACACGTGGCGAGCGATTGAAATTTCGCTGACTTGCACATTTGAGGAGTCAAAGGAGCATGGTGTGGGAACTTGCGATATGCGATATCCCGAAATGATCTGGGCCGTTGGATCGAGGATTGATCTGAACTCTTGGATCCAGGGTCGTGGACCGTTGGATGCAGATTACACGTGGCGAAAGGTCAGCTTTTCGCTGACTGGAAAGTCAAAGGAAGGATGATCTCTATTCTTTGAGATCACGAAGCGCTCGTTTGATTGGCGAGTGGTCATAGCGCATGGTCACATCGTTGAGAGTTGGAGGGAGGAGCTAGTGCAACCAAGCTCTATTTCGACGATCGCGACATGGAGAGTCGACATGCCTCAACACAGGATTCCTGAAATTGCGAGTCGCGAAAACGCTTTATGGATAAGCGTTTGGTCATAGCCGCAGGCATGTGAAGGAAGGAGCTTGCAAGTTGCAAGGCTCCATTTCGTGATCGAGAGTTGGAAGAGTCAGAGTGACTCGCAACAAAATTTGCGAAACGCGAAATTGCATAACGCTTGTTGGTGTAGCCGGTGATCACGAAAAGGGAAGGTACTAATTGCTAAGCCCTATTTTCGGAGATTGCGACATGGAAAGTCGAGAAGCCTCACCACAAGATATCTGAAATGTGAAATGCGAAATCACTTTCTGATTAGCCCGTGGTCACAACCAGTGGGCACATGGGATAAACGCGAGACCCTACGAATGTAATCCAACGGTGCTTGTGAATTGGGAATCTGATTGAAGGGCTACCGTTCCACCTCACGATTAGTTGTTCAGTTACAATTCAGTTAACTGAACTGAATCATGATTCTTGGACTGTTGGCGATTCAGTTGTTGAGGCGTTTTTGCTCTAGGGGAGTCGAGGTGTAATTGAAAAAGCTGGTGGGGATAAAACGAAATATGCAGTGACTGTGTAAGCATGGTTGTTCCGACTGAAAAATGAGTTGAACTGTAGAAAGGTAAAATTATAGTATGCGCAGTGTGAAGAAAACTCAGAGATGAGGAATAAAAGCTGAACAGAATAGAAAAGATGAAGAGAGCAGAATGTGCACATATCAAAGAGCATGAGAAGGACAGAGAAAGATCAGATAGAAAGCGACAACAAGTCAAATCAAGTATGAATAGAGCAGAAGAATAGTGTAGCAGAGAAGAATTGCAGAACACTGAAGAAGTGGTAAGAATTGATATATCTGTATTGTTGGTTATTCAATCATTTATATAAAATCAGAGTGGTAGGGTGGTGCTAGGGAGGACTGTGGTCCTCTGTTATTCAAGTTGGTGCTTGAATATTGGAAGCTATATCTTCCATTTAGTTGTGGCTAGAAAAACAAGGTGGCAGGGTGGTGCTCGGAGAAAACACAGAGTTTTCTGTATGCAAGTTGGTGCTTGTATAAGTCCAGTTGGTGTTGGAACATTTAGGGAGTTGATGCTTCCTTCTAGTGGGTGCTAGAGAAACCAAAGAGTTGGTGCTCTCAACAAGTTGGTGCTTGTATAAGTGGAAGTAGGTGCTTCCATCCAATTGGTACGGGAACACTCGAGGAGTTGGTGCTTCCTTCTAGTGGGTGTTAGAGAAAACAGAGAGTTGGTGCTCTCAACAAGTTGGAGCTTGTAAAACAGAGGTAGTAGCCTCACATTGAGTTGGTTCTCAAAGATAGATGATGTACAGAACTTAAAAGACTGCCTATCATTCGAAGAAGAAGAGGTTTTCTACCTTTATGGGTTTCCTTGTGAAAATATGTCTCTGAGTATATCTTATGTGTGACTGATGTTAATTATTTATGTTGTTCATATCTTGTATAATATTGATGGTCACTTGAAAGAGATTAAAAAATTATTTGAATAGTCATAATTTTTTTAATCACAGTAACAATTGATTCACCCCCCCTCTCAGTTGTCTTAGTAATTTCAATAGGTGAAGTGAAAGTAGCTTTAGTAAAACAATGTGTTGGGGTTTTTAGTATCGTAAAAGAGGTGATGGAAGGAAGTAGAGAACAATGCCAAATTCAACAAGGAAAATGGAGTCAAGGTGAATCAAAGGGGCTTATGGGGTCAATAAGAAAGTACCACTTCAGAATTGGTCTATTTCGTCTAAGGATTAAGATAAACAGACTAGAACCCATGGGGAAGAATAATCTCTTATCTAATCAAGATTAACAATGAAGACCAAGGCTCTACAAGAAGGGGTCCTCAAGTGAGTAACCTCCACCAACAATATTAACCATTATCACCTAAGCAACCTTTCCTCCCAGTTTTTACTTAATGATAAAATCCCTAATCCACAATGTACAACTCAAAGAAAACTATTAGGGTGGTTACCATTTTGACCTAAGCAACCTATCCTCTTCACTTTAGGTGTGCTCTACTCTAGCTCAAGGGGGGTATCCTTTGTAGGCTTACCAAATCTGGGCAATGAGGCAGAAGGTGAAGTGAAAGTAGCTTTAGTAAAACAATGTGTTGGGGTTTTTAGTATCTTAAAAGAGGTGATGGAAGGAAGTAGAGATCAATGCCAAATTCAACAAGGGCAATGGAGTTAAGGTGAATCAAAGGGGCTTATGGGGTCAATAAGAACACCACTCTTCAGAATTGGTCTATTTCATCTAAGGATTAAGATAAAGAGACTAGAACCCACGGGGAAGAATAATCTCTTATCAAATCAAGATTAACAATGAACACCAAGGCCCTACAAGAAGGGGTCCTCAAGTGAGCAACCTTCACCAACAAGATCAACCATAGATTGATAAGTGTACTCAATACCCTTGCTAGGGTTCCTAAAATCGATAAACGAAGCAAGGCATCAAATAGTTATCAAACTGACAAAGGATGAGCTACCCCAAAGCGTCTTCCTTCCAATGGTAGAATTTCCCTTCAATGGATCGATCTAGTTAGCTTGCAAAAGACTTGAGCATTCACAATCAATCTTTATGCACCAAATAGAAACCAAGATAGAAGAGCGTTAAGAATTGACACCGATGTCCACAAAGAAGGAGCCCTTATACATCGATTTAATCCAAGAAAATATATGTCAATTAAGCTCCAAGGAGTGGAAGCTCCAAAAATCCAATCATGAGTACAAATGGGGAAGGGATACTCTTTATGTAGAGTGTAGCGCAACTTCCTTTACAAGAGAATAATAATATCTCATGTGAAATCCTTAGATCTAGCCTAGGGAGGAGTAGAGATTATTTATGTTGAAGATTGAGTAACCCCAACGCAAGCTGGTACACTACTCCAGTGAAAGTGCAAAACTTTCTATGATATATAGATCCGTGATTAACAACAAGACAATGACCAAGTATGTAGAAGTGCAGAAGCAGTGATGATGATCGTGACAAGAAGAATACCTTCCTTGCTAAGAGGGAGTGTTGAAGATTGAGTAGCTTCGAAAGATATCCGTATTGTATTTGACCAAGACAAACCCTAAAGAATATTATTATATTAAATTTGTTAATTAGGCCCTATTGTGCCTTGACAATTAAATGTAAATTAAAAGGGTAAAGTTACAGGTTGGCCCATATGTAATTTAGGGAGGCTAGACTACTATTTATTAAGGAGGCTAGCGCCTCACTTGGACACTCACTTATTAGCTCTGCAGTCAAGAGGAAAAGTGCACAAGTCTTGGAGGAATAAGCTACTGCAGCTAGGTGTGGCGTTGATGACGGTTTTGGTCTATCTCTTGGATACATCTTGGTGAAGTGGTGCGCTACTCTTTCCTAGTGAAGGGTTAGAGGAGGATCTTCTTCTTTGTTAGTTCTTTCTTGGAGAGAAGCATTTTTCTTGGTTGATTAATCTATATTGAGGAAGTTTGTTGGGTTTTCTTCCCCTAGAGGGTTTCCCAGCATAATCTTTGTGTCTATCTTTTTCTGTGATTGCCTCTCTTTTAATGATCTTATATATGCAGTTAATGTGCTAAATGATTGTAATAATAAAGAAGAACTGTAACTGCCAGCTGCATAAGTAAAATATCAACATGGTATCAGAGCAGGCCTGAAAGAGACCAACTCACAGTTTATAAAGAAGTGGCTAGCCTCAACGCACCCTCTCCAAGATCCAATTTTCAGTGTTGCAGTTGTTGTAGAATTATGGTTTCTATATAAACCCTAAGTGTGATGTTTTCCCTGTTTAAGGAGGACGTTGGAGAAAGTAACCACACCTAGGAGCTCGCCATAGGAGGGCGCATCTAGTCCTTGGATCAAAATTTCGAAATTTGAAAGTTGAAAAATTAGGGTTTACTCATAAACCCTAGGCCTGGTTGTAGCTGCTGCAGATTTGTGTCAGATTTGATCTTTGACTCAACAATCTCTCTGGTAAGGTCTAAGATCCTCATCTTGAAAAGTTATTTGTTATTTTTATTTGTTTCGGGCAGGATGACTACCAGTACCAAGCTTGACGAAAAGCTTGAAGGAGCCAATGACTTTCGAGCACGAAAGTACAGAGTAATGCACATCCTAGAAGAAAATGACCTTGAAAGTTTTGTTGAACAAGATATTGAAGAGCCAGAGGCAGATGAGGCCAAAGCCAAATATAAAAAGGATTCGATCAAAGAAAAGAGGATCATTGTCGATTCCATCAAGAACCATTTGATTCCTCAGGTTTCAGCATTAAAAACCCCAAAGCAAATGATGGATGCCTTATCCCGTCTATTTGAAGGCAAGAACATCAATTGGAAAATGACCTTGGGGACACAACTCATGAATGTAAAAATGCAAAATTCAGAAACCATACAATCCTACTTCACAAGAGTGTCCCAGATTAAAGAACAACTTGAAGCTATTGGAGAATCAGTCGAAGAAGTTGAGATAACGATGACCACATTAAATGGTCTTCCAAATTCTTGGGAATCCTTCATCCTGTTATCCCCTAGCCTAGGGATAACTAAGGAGATTATGTCTCGAGGCCCACATGTCCTAGACATGGAGTATCGAGAGCCATATTGACTTGAGCCTGGCCCTGGAGGGCCCATCTTTCTTCTTCAACGCCTCCACCTTGTCAGCAACAACAACATCCATCCCATCGACTTGGTTCTTCAGCAGCAGTGGGTCTTGCTCCATGAGGTAATGAGTCCGGGTATCATGGGCCACACCCGATGGACAGGTACACATGGGGAGATGATTAGTTCGGACCTCCATAGGGCTAAAATCCGACCAAATGGATGCTGAGACCCCAGCCATGGGCAAAGACAGGTCAGAGGCTTGCACCAAAGAGAGAGGAGGACGTTCCACCAGAGGCAGCCTGGCAGGCCTGGACCCAGGGGGGTCTTTCCCTCCTACTATTATGTTGGCCTTGAAAGTCCCATGACGTCACCTCTGTGACCCTTGACGTCACAAGCGTTCGATGGACACTTTGGAGACAGTTATGTGCCAAGTGGCACATGTGGCTTGATCCAGAGGCCTAACGTCACCCTAAAGGGGCACGGCGTCACCTATTCTGCTTGATTAAGGATTTAAATTGTCATTTTTATGTAAAAATTGGATATTACATGTAAAATGGCCATGTCAGCCTTTTTGACTTAATTTAGGTCATTGTAACTGTATAAATAAGGGAAAAATCACTCTTATTTTTCATCATCTTTCACTCACAGTTAAGTGAGGTGTGAAATTTGTACCCTAATTAGGGTTTCTTGTCTGAAATTTAGTGCACACTTCTTGAAGGAGGCTATTTTTGGAGTATTTTAGCATTTTTCTTGTTGGAAGTGTTCAACTAGGCTTATTTCTAGATGATTCTTGGTGAATGTAAGTAAATTTTCTGCAATTCTTCTTCATTGAATGGTTATGGTTGTATTTATCTTGCATTTATTCTAAGATTATGAAATTGCTAGCTTAAAACCCTAGGAGGCTAAAGCACATGTTATTGTTCTTGCGTTAATAACTTTCACCTACTAGATTATGCTAGAAAATCGATTTTCTTGAAGCTTTGTGTTAAGGGCCTTGCCATTGCAACACCCTAGCATCTTTTGCTTCATCTAGTCGTCATCTACTTCATCTTTGAGCTAAGAAGGAGGAAAACCGCTAGGGCCTAGGGTTACCTACTTCCTAGAGGCCATTTTCCCCCTAAGGTTTAGTGATTGAAGCCTTGGGCTACCAACACTTCAATCATTAACCTTCTTGTCTCTAGCTCTCTTATTATCATTTTATTCCTTCAAGATTGCCGTTGCTAAAAGAGACTCCATTTACCCTAAAAACACTGATCTAAGCCTTACAATTGAGTGATTGATGAAAGCCACCCTCAAAACTTTTACCTTAAGCTCTCTACTAACTATTCCTAACCCTAGAATAGACTAATCTACTAACCTACTTGCTGCTGTTACAAAAGTAAGCTGCATCCATCTATTGCAGCATTAAAAGCACCCAAAAGCAATTGTAAAGTTGATTTATACACTGCCTAATTTGCTTCTGACAAATGCTAGTACTTTGGTATTAATAAGTGATTATTTTGGGTCATATTGAAGCTCTTTCAAGGCATTTATTGTGAAGCAATCATCTCATAAACATTGCTGTTATAAAATTCTGTTTGCTTCATCATATATCAACTATTGCTTTTATTGATAAACTCCATTGTTTTATGAAGTACTAACAAGAAGTCATGCTTTCAAAAGATATATTTTCCTGTTACTTTGTTCTGGGCAGGTACATCTTAAAACTTCATTACTTCATTGGTTAAAACCCTGGGACTTTTTGATCAGTGTGACTTGTGAGAGGGGATATTTTTATAGATACTTTAAGCTTTGTCTTCTCAAACCCCTGGGCCATCAACCCTAAATAGAAAGAGGTATCCTATTGAGGTGACAATGATAGGATAACCTCCTGTTACGCCAATTTGCCTTCCCTTAACCTTTTACTGTGGAACAAATACAAATTGAGCGATAACACATCGAAGGAATCTTCTCTAGAAGAAAGTTATCTAAGTTCAACAGGTTGTGGGAAGATTGTACTCAAGAAGAACCCAGATTAGAGGCAAGAAAGGAAAAGATAGAAAGCAATGAAGATCAAGCACTAACAGCTCACGCAAGAAAAGGAAAGAACAAGAAAGAAGTTCACTCTAAAAAATGATCTCAAAAGCCTCATAGAGGACAAGATTCTCATAAAGATCTCTCAAGCTTTAAATGCTTCATTTGCCAGAAGATGGGACATATTGCAAGAAATTATCCCCAAGCAACAAACCAAGATAAAACCAAGAATTTTAAAAGGCATCATGCCCATTTCATAGGAGAAGATGAACCTGATTGGAAAAGAACAAAAGAAGATGATCTAGATGAACTATATTTTCTGTAATATAGGGCTTAGTGGTTCTGAAGTACTTGTTTCATATCAAGTGATATTGATAGCTGTATCTCGTTTTTTTCCACATGAAAACTTTAGAAAGTAAAAGAGCTGGAGAATTGTTATATCATAAAGGTCAAGTACAAGTTGTGAAGAAGTATCATTATTCATCCAGACATCATATAGATCAAGCAAGTAGTCTGACAAATGCATGTTCCAAGTATGCACCCTTCATATTTGATTTCAGTTTTAAGTTTACTAACATTAAATTTTATGAATTTTTATCTTAGCTTGTTGGATCATTATCCATGGTACGAGAATCCAACAAGGCCTCATTTAAAATCAAGAAATATTTTCTGTGCTCGGGGGTGGCATATATAAATGCCTATGGTTGGGTGACAATGATGTGACATTATCTATGGTAAAACGAGCACATTAGAATAGAACTCACAATGTTCTGCAGTTTCCCGATGAGAAGACCTGGTCAATGGATAATGAAGCCACCTTCATAGGAAGTAGAACTCGCTTGAAGTCTGACTCAACTTTTCATATTAAGACTTGGTCTTCAACACCAAGTATATCCTACAGAGACTCTCAGGTTATTGTAGACTCAGTAGAAGTCAACACTCAGAGGGAGTAGGTATGACAATCCCTGTATTTTATATTGAGTTACCCCTAGTGCCAGATGGTGTAGATTGATCACTCTTCAGATCATCAGGAAAAGTTATTTGAGCCAGAAGGACCTACCCAGAACCATTGCAGTAATCAGGAAGAGACCAATATGGTCCGGTGACACTTTGCAGGATGCAAAGCCATATAGCGTTGATGAGCCATATCATGAGGAGCAGATGGCTCCACTAGTGTTGAGGCAGGCAACCCGACCAAATACCAGCTCAGAAGGAGCTAGAGTTCAGAGGGAGTCATCCCTCACGATCCAGTAAGGAGGAGCAACCTCCCCAGAACCATTCATAGACATGTACAAAGCCTGATTTGTGTCCAAAGGATTTTCCCAACAAGAGGGAGAAGACTATGATGAGACACTTGCTCCAGTAACCAAAAGAGAAGTATATAGAACAACCATGTTCCATTAAAAAGAAGCCAGTACAGTATGAGATTCAGAGGGAGCAAATGAATTTGTTATCGTGATGGAGTAGATGAGCTACTCTTAAAGTTCAAAAGCTACAATGAGAATGGAGCAGTCATTCTTAGTTTCAGAAAAAGCAGTTGTAGGTGTAGAGTCACAGTTCCAGAAGGAACAGTTGCAGAGAGAGTAGAGGACATACTCTTTGACAGTGAGACAGATAGTGCTTTGCAGAAAGCACATAGAGCCAACACATGATTGTGCATATTGAATTGCAGTTGAGCAAGTGTACCTGTTTGGTACAATATGTTGTGAAATTTTGGTTCGAAGAACATGAGGACAAATATATGTTTTGCGGTGAAAGACATGTTCACTTGATTATGGAAAAACATGTGATGAGGTACCTAAATGGTACAATCGATTATGGACCCAGATATATCTTGGATTATGAGATAAGATTTGTAGGGCTACACAAATTTAGATTGGGTAAGCACTGTCACAAACTGGAAAAGTACATCCATATGTTGCTTTATTATGGGATCAACTGTGATCTCGTGACTCTGTGAGAAGTAGACCTTTATGGTTCTTAGGTCCGTAGAGGCATAGTATGTGGCAGCATGGTCAACTTGTGGCGAAACAGTGTGACTTCAGAAGTTGATCGCAACCAGAGTTGCATAAAGTTGTCAGTGAAACCAGTGTGTCATGACAAGTCCAAGCATATCGAGATTAAATACGACTATGTCCGAGACATGGTACATAAGGAAGCAGTAAGACTCAAGTATATTGCCATCGACGAATAAGTAGCAGACGTGTTGACCAAACCCCTGTCTAGAGTCAAGTTAGAGTATTTCAGAGACAAGCTTGGAGTGATCCAGAAAGACTTCCCCAGTAGCGGGAAGTGATGTGTTCCCCTGTAGTGGGAAGTGATGTGTTCCCCAGTAGTGGGAAGTGATGTGTTCTCGAGTAGTGGGAAGTGATGTGTTCCCCAGTAGCGGGAAGTGATGTGTTCCCCAATAGCGGGAAATGATGTGTTCCCTAGTAGTGGGAAGTGATGTGTTCCCCAATTGCGGGAAGTGATGTGTTCCCCAGAAGTTGGATGTGATGAGATCCCCAGTAGAGGTACGCTACCCCAGTGTAGGTCGAAGGCTCGTACGCTACCCTAGCGCAGGTTGGTAACCCCAACGCAGGCTGGTATGCTACCCCAACGCAGGCTGGTACGCTACCCCAATGCAGGCTAGTACGCTTCCCCAATGCAGGTTGGTAACCCCAACACAGGCTGGTACGCTAACCCAACGCAGGCTGGTACGCTTCCCTAGTGCAGGTTGGTAACCCCAACGTAGGTTGGTACGCTAACCCAACGCATGTTGGTAACCCCAACGCAGGCTGGTATTCTACCCCAACGTAGGTTGGCAACCCCAACACAGGCTGGTATGCTACCCCAACGCAGGCTGGTATGCTACCCCATCGCAGGTTGGTAACCCCAATGCATGCTGGTACGCTACTCCAGTGAAAGTGCAGAACTTCCTATGATATATAGATCCGTGATTAACAACAAGACAATGACCAAGTATGCAGAAGCGCAGAAGCAGTGATGAGGACTGTGACAAGAAGAATACCTTCCTTTCTAAGAGAGAGTGTTGAAGATTGGGTAGCTTCGGAAGATATCCTTATTGTATTTGACCAAGACAAAACCTAAAGAATATTATTATATTATATTTGTTAATTAAGCCCTATTGTGTCTTTGTAAAAGTCGGCCCTATTGTGCCTTGACAATTAAATGTAAATTAAAAGGGTAAAGTGACAGGTCGTCCCAGACCTAATTTAGGGAGGCCAGAGTACTATTTATAAAGGAGGCTAGCGCCTCACTTGGACACTCACTTATAAGCTCTGCAGTCAAGAGGAAAAGTGCGCAAGTCTTGGAGGAAGAAACTACTGTAGCTAGGTGTGATGTTGATGAGGGTTTTGGTCTATCTCTTGGATACATCTTGGTCAAGTGGTGCGCAACTCTTTCCTAGTGAAGGGTTAGAGGAGGATCTTCTTCTTTGTTAGTTCTCTCTTGGAGAGAAGCATAATTCTTGGTTGAGTGATATATATTGAGGAATTTTGTTGGGTTTTCTTCCCCTAGAGGGTTTCCCAGGATAATCTTTGTGTCTATCTTGTTTCTGTGATTGCCTCTCTTTCAGTGATCTTATATATGCAGTTAATGTGCTAAATGATTGTAATAATAAAGAATTGTAACTACTAGTTGCATAAGTAGAATATCAACAATTTCCCTCAATTAACTAATCAAAAATAGATAAAATAATGAGGTGTCAAGCCAAATGTACAATACTCCAACTGAAATAGACCCAAGAGAGTGGGACGTCTCCATCATAGAGGGAGGAAGATGAGTCAAAAGTGAAATTTCTAGCCTCCAAAGGTCTCCAAGTGGGTAGATCCATAACCAACTCCTTGTCTCCAAGTGGGTAGATTCACAACCAACTCCTTAAAGTAGGCAATGAAATCCTCCTAGATCTCCTCCAAGGTGGATATGTAGCTTTCCAAGGTGAAATGTCCCAACAATCAATGAGTAGAAGCCCTCAAGAGTGGACGGTTTCCCTAAAATTAGCTCCAGTGGTCATGTATGGGGTCTCTAATGGGCAAGCTCCTCCTCAAATCATGTTAACCACTTCCTTAAGTCAAGGGAAGTCCAAGGAGATCCACACGTGCCAAATAGACACCCCAATAGTCAAGTAATGCATCCTCCAAGGTGGATGTCTCATCAAAATGTATGACACATGACTCCAAACATGTAAACACGTTGAGTTCTCCAAGATCTATGATGTGGCATGGAATGAGAGGTCTAGGTGCATGAAGAATAGCCCCAAGCTGCCTAGGGCACTATGACCAGTGCCTTAAGAGTTGTGAACTACCTTGGGAGTCATGAACTTCCTTGAGAGTTGTGAAGATGCCCCGGGAGTCGTGAAATTGTCACAATGAAGCCCATGCAATGTCCACAAACCCCCAAAGGCTAGGTTGCTCCATCAAGGGATCTATACATCCTCATGTACAACCATCTAGTAAGTAGTGGAGACTAAAACATCATATGATCAATCAATACATCATCAAAACCTTCTAGCACATCATCATCCATGTCATCAACAAGCCCTAGAACCAAGTGAATGCCCCAACTATCCAAAGGTCTTTGTGATGAAAATAACAAGGGTAGTGAAGAAATTTACTAGTACAACCCCAATGCAAAATGAGGGGTAACAAGGTGGAATAGTCATATGGAGGATATGCCTTGGAAATTTCATTCTAACCCACCAAAATATAACAATGACTTTTAGGCTCGACACTTTGGGAATATGGGCCATACACTTGATCCAAAAATTCAAAGATGCAAAATTGAGAGTTTGGTGCCATACCATTTCTCATAGTGAGTTGTACCTTGAACAACATGGGTGGGGATCCGGTGGATGATGTAAGATGCATAGATAATTGCTTCTCCCTATAAAATAGTCTTTATTGGTGGGATTGAAACATGCATCGATCGATTTCTAATATAGCTTTATTATTTTGGACAACAAATTTTCCTCCTTGTGAAACAATCTATAGCAAAGATATGCCATGATCTTTCAGAAATGTTTGGAAATTATTGTTGGGATATTCTTCTCCTCGACCAGTCTTGAGACACTTGATTTTTGTCTCATTTTGATCCTCCATTAATAATTTAAATTCCTTGAATTTTCCAAAAACTTCATTCTTGGATTGAATAGTACATATCCAAGAGAGACAAGAAAAATAATTGGCAAAATTAAAGAAGTACTTAGCTCTCCCAAAACAAGGAGTGGTCGTAGCCAACAAATGTCACTATGAACCACTATAAGACGTTGACACACTTGTTTCAATTTAATAAAAGACTCTTGGTAGTGTTCGCATATCGTGCATTTTTTGTAGACATCATTGGGTGGTTCAATCCGTGGAAGATCATCAACCCTTTTCAAACGATTCATAGGTCACAAGGTCCTAAAGTTTGTATGACCCAAATGTTGATGCCATAACTTGCTAGTGTTGTCAGTGTTAACCACCATAGTTATAAATCTTTTTTTTTGTTTTGAGGAAGGAATAGTCTTTCCCAACTTGTACATATGTTTGGATTCATCCTAGTATCTTGTGGTGACTACTTTTAAACAATCCTCTATGTCATTGATTACCCATTGATCTAACCAAAATTCCTTTTTTTCGTTGGTGTGAGTGGTGCGGTAAATAGAAAGAAGGTTGCATGCAACTCCTAGAATATGAAGGACTTCTCCAAACTTGTGGGTGCATTAATGACATCATTGCATCTTGAAACTAGTAAGGATGAGTTATAACTTATTGCCAATAATCACCTTCTTGCCATTATTTTTTCCTATAATAGTGAGAATGTGTTGGTGCTTAGTCATATACTTGGTAGCTCCAAAATCAGCAGTCCAATCCTGTGAAGTGAAGGAAGACCATTACACATAATGCACAACCATATGTGCACTATAAGATGCATCCATGAGGTTTAATAATACCTTTATTGAACCCAAAAAGCCCTAGGTAATTCTAGGAAAAGGGAGGTGTTGGCCTTGAAAAGGGTGAAAGACCTTAGGATTACCCAAGGAAACCTAGAAGAGAGGTGCTAGCCTTAGAGAATGGTTTCTTCTTTTAGAAGCCCTAGAAAAATCCTAATAGGACAATATTTGGAAACCCTAGTTACATAGCCTTTAGGGAAATTCCCTTGGCCAAATGTCTTTAGACCAGCTATTGAATTGAGAGAGGTTCACGCGTGTTTTGATGCCATGTTTAGATTCACAAGTGAAAGCAGGGGAATCAAATGGAACCAAAGACAAACCCAAATTTTGCAATAACCCATTCACAAGTGCACTAGAGAGAGAGAGAAATGCGCAAGCACAAGTGCACTAGAGAGAGAGAGAAATGCCCAAGCACAAGTGCACTACACAAGAGATGCACGAGTGCACATAAAAGAAAGAAATGCCAGTTACAAGAGAGCGTCAAATATTTAGGTGCCCTTAGGCATAAAACACCTTATAAGAGAGATCAGGAAGATCACAAGATGATGCAATACAAATGAGAGTTATGGTGTATTTATACACAATTCAAGTAGGGTGCTACCCACAAGAGGGGTTAATGAGCCTATGTTTACAAATTTGACTAGGTCAACCTTAACCACTCTCTAGTATTACTATAAATGGTAGTAAACAATCAAAGGATGGCCTTAGCCACGATTACCAATGCATTAATGATACATATAAGCGTGTTGTGGCCACATGTGAAGATGACACCCATAATTCTAAAAAGTCTTTGTTTTTGAAGTAGCATTGGTAGTTGCTTCTGATGATGTTATATCCATAAAATGATGAATGAATCATAAAAGTGTGTGGTGATGTATGTGTAATCCTTTTTAACATTTCCACATTTTTTATAGTCAATTGATTTATTTGCAGTTGTGTCCAGTTGGTTGCACACAGGAAAGTAAATAGATCTAGAAATTCTCCTTTCTAACTTGAATCACAGATTGCCATGTTTTAACAGGCAGTGGGACTTATTTGTGAAGAACTTCCAGCCCTTAAATTTCTTGATCTGAGTAACAATCGTATCAGGATTGGGTCAGATTCTTTGCCTATATTTTACAATCTCCACACGTTGGTTCTTAATAACTGCGGCTTATCTTGGAAGCAGGTAATTTGAGACCTTTCTATGGTTTGGTAGAAGCTAAGTCATTTTATACCTGGCAGGATTGCAAGGGTGCTATGATGTTTGATTGCACATTGTTGTTCTTTGATTCTGAAAATCTAAAACAATATGTAATTATAACAGGTGGAGAAGCTAAAAAGATCTCTTCCTACTCTTGAAGAACTCCATCTTGGTGGGAATCGGTTAAGAACTATTGAGGTATGCATTCAGTTTCCCTTTATTTGTTGCTAATGATTCTTTTTGGTATGGAAAGGTAAATGATAGAGTTTGTAACAGTATTTATTGTTCCGTTAAGTTACAGTGCATTTTCTGTTGACCAGCTTGTTCTATTACCAAAAAAGGGCATATACATTTATAAGTGTTAATGGAGAGTGTTCTTTCGTTAGCAGTGTTAACTTTTAAGACCATTTGGAACTTCAAAGTGATATCAAGGACGCTGAAATGCATTCAAAAGTACTGGATAAGGTCTTGAAATTCAGATCTGATAAGCAAATTCTGATTGAATTCCTTTGATCGGGCCTAATTTGCTTCTATCCAAATTTCAAATGTATCCTGCTGTCAGCAAATTATCCTTCTATAATAGATAAATGTCTCTCTCTTATGGCATCATTACCATGTTTATAGAACAGACTATACTATCATTATATCACCATATTCCTCTGTCTATTTCAATGTGGCTAGGAACCCTGCAAAATGTAGAAGTCTGTCTTATGTAAAGTCCAGTAAGTATTTTTAAAATTGAATTGATTACCTAGTTCCTTTTTCTGACATAGGTACTGTTATCTCCAGACCTGCACTCGAAGATATGCAAGACCCTGAACGAGGCACTTAGGAAGGTTGCTCACTGTCGCCAAAGCAACTCTTCCTCTCACTTTAGGCCAGTTCTTTTCCAGCACAAGGGGGAAGCCCTAAAAAATAAGTTTACCATATTCTTTAGAAATAAAGGGACGACTACCGAGACGAATGTCTATCCAATTGGGCGATGGTGTCCAGATCAAAGAGCAAGAGGGTTTGAATATTACAGAGAAGACGTAATCAAGATTCATGCCATTCATTGATGTGCCATAATAAGTTCAAAACAAATTTTGCAATTATGCAAGAATAAGTCAGAGCCCTTATACAAGATGCACCATCACAACCATGGAATTACAACCAGGAATAACATGCAACCATTAAACAGAGAAGGAACTGTTGAGATTTGGGTACCAAGGAAAGTGGTCCCCTTGTGTTTGTGAGTCACTAGACACAAAGGGGGGAAAGTATTACCCTTACACTTTACTTTATGTTCTAATTTCACTTTGACTTTATTGACTTAAGTCATAAAGTGAAATTAGTCACTTAAGTATAAAGTGACATTTAATTTACTCGAGTAAAGTGAATTATAGAACATAAAGCAAACTATGGAAACTTAAGTCAAAGTGGGTTTCCAAATGAGATTTATGAGAAGTAATCTCATTCATTGATTAGACTTGTGCTAGATGCAGTCTAGGCCCTTGATCTTCTAGGTTTGGCCTAAGAGAGGCTAAAGGAGGCAAGAGGGTAAAGTTAGGCTCATTGTCACTTGAGAGAGTTGAGTGAGGAGAGAAAGAGAGGAAAAAGAACGCCACATTTCTTGAGGAGAAGAAGGGCGCAAGGGTTTGGACTCTAGAGAAGAGGAGGAGCAAAGTATGAGGACATACCATGGAGGCTTGAGCTTGAGAGCTTAAGTGTGGAGGTCTTGCTTGTGTAGAGGGCGCACTAGTAGAGGAGGCACACCCATTGCTTGAGAGTGGCGCTTGAGTGAGAGGGCGCACTTCAAGCTTGAGGTAGGGGTGCATTTTGAGGAGGGGTGCACTTCATTTGTGGAGGAGCGCACATGTTGAGGAGTGCTCCATTTTTTTTGGTGAGGGACCACTAGTGATAAGTGCAATCCAAGACAAAGGAGGGGGTGCTCACATCTTTCCAAGAGCCAAGCTAGGAGGGCACAAACACAAGCTAGCAGGCATATATTCCAAGAGGGGGGTGCAAGTCATCATTCAGTTGGCACAAGTTTTGAGGGACTCCTTTACAAGCTTGAGGAGAAGCTTGGATTGTATCAGGTTCCTTGTGTATTTACTTGTTGTAGCATTCGCTTTGAGATCTCCAATATATATATCTTTCTCTCTCACTGGTTTTCCCAATGGGGTTTTTTCCAGGGTCATGTTGACCAAAAGCACTTGTGTACATTTGTCATGGTTTGTTTAGTACTTTCAGATGTGTTAGTTGTTAAAGATCCTAAAGGGTATTTGATGTCAGATTTTCTGGGCAGAATTATCAGACTTAGTGACTATCCCAAAACAGTGAGAAACCAGTTTGGTAACCTTGATTTTAGTGTCCAACAGCAGGTGAAGGACAGACCTGTGTTGGCAGCCTTTTAGTACCTCAAATTTCTACAGGAATAAACATAATATGAAACCCTAGATGAAATAGACAAAGTAAGAAAACCTTGTTATTGAATGAACATCCATCGATACATCATTCTTTCAATCTGATTTCGCAGCAAGATCATGAGAAACATAACCTGTCACACCTTTTTCCTTAGCTAGGACAGCCTTAAAAAATAGAGCAAACAGCCTAACCAGAAAAGTAAAGCACTAAATATCCTTCAATAATTCATAGTACATCAAGGACTAGGGAGTGTTGATAACCTCTCCTCTAATATCTTCTTATGCGACAAACTTGCCCTTCTCCAACAATTTCAGCAGCAAAAACCATGACAATCCTTGAAAAAACCCCTAATCATTCATGAAAAGAAACGAGAGATTGAAAAACCTCACATTCAATTTTCCTTTTGACTTTTTTCTCCCAAAGATATTCAAGTAAAGCTTTGAGGGGAATGCCTATGAGCAAATGAATCCTCTCTTCTATTTATATATTTCAAATCAAATCCTAATTCATAAAATATATTTCTTTTAAGAAGGCCCTGTTATTGTGCAATTTGTACTTGTCCCAAAGGGAAAGGCTAAGGGAGGCAAATTGGTGTAACATGAGGTTATCCTATCACTGTCAGCTTAATAAGATACCTCTTTCTATTTAGGGTTGATGGCCCAGGGGAGACGTCCCTGGTGACCTGGGGGTTAGAGAAGGCAAAGGTTAAAGTGTCTATAAAGGTATCCCCTATCACAAGTCACACTGATCAGAAAGTCCCAAGGATTTAACCAATGAAGGAGTAATGTGCTTATATGTACCTGCTAGAACAAAGCAACAAGAAAACAATATCTTTTGCAAGTACAATTTGATGTTAGTGCTTCATAAAACCATGGACTTGTCAGTGAAAACAATAGTTGATGTAAGATGAAGCAAAAATAAATTTATCACAGCAATGTTTATAAGATAATAGCTTTACAACAAATGTCTTAAAAGAGCTTCACAATGATCGAAAATAATTACTCAATAATAGCAATGTACTAGCATTTGTCAAAAGCTAATTAGGCAGTGTATAAATCAACTTTGTAATTGCTTTTAAGTGCTTTTATTGCTGCAATAAATGGCTGTAGCTTAATTTTGTAACAACAAGAAGTAGGTTAGTAAATTAGTCTACTCTAGGGTTAGGAAAGGTTAGTAGATAGCTTGAGGTAGAAGTTTTGAGAGTTGTTTTCATCAATCAATTAAGTGCAATGCCTAGATCAGTGCCTTTAGGGTTAATGGAGTCACTTTTAGCAGCGACAATCTTGAAGGAACAACTTGATAATG
>ML784238.1:154303-166734 GCA_009831015.1 Picea engelmannii | reverse complement strand
ACTTGAGCATGGCCCTGGAGGGCCCATCTTTTCTCTCTTTCAACGCCTCCACTTTGTCAGCAGCAACAACATCCATCACCTTCGGCTTGGTCCTATATCAGAGATGGTTCTTGCTCCATGAGGTAATGAGTTCGGGTATCATGTTATGTGTCGCTCTGATCGTCAAAACCTTTGAATATGTGCATTTAATTCTTTTTGTTTATAACAAATGCTTGGATTTTATACTTGTCCACTTGACTATGTTTGGGGGGAATGACAGGATGCTCTAGTAAGCCTGTGCCCATAGGTTTTGAGTTGCCACTGGGGGGGTTTATGAAAAGTCATTGTCCGCTCCCGTCATACTTACCACCTTTTCATCTTGCTTCCCACTCATCCATCCCATTACATTTGTCCAGGCATTGGGTTGGCCAATCATTTAAGGGTTGCACCTTACCTTGTGGGAAGAAGGGGCTAAATGCCCATACGGTAAAAGCGAGTTGGAAAAAGATAAAAGCCAAAAAGTAAAACCTCGAGATGCTTCGCCTAGGGATCCCCGAGAAAGCAGTAAAAGGCTTCTCAGCAAGAAACAAGAGGGACCCAATAAAAATAATAAAACAAGACCTAGTCAGAGGATAGGGGGTCTCATCACGAGCCAACCTATTAGGTCCATGGGTACCTAGCAGTATGACACTACTAGCAGCTGGTTACCACGCTAGGGTAGTGGCTCTTGGTTGCATGGCCAAGAGAAAGGGGGTCTCATCACGAGCCAACCTTCTCATTTCTGTGAAAGTACTTGTGGGTAACATTGCCACCACTGGTCACCACACCAGGGCAGTGTCCCCTGATTAGCTTCTTGAAGAAAAAACAATAAAGAATAAAAGGCATGAATGGGCTTGGAAACAATTGCATCCAGGACAGGTGCAACCCCATTTGCATCCAGGACAGGTGCAACCTAGTCACCGGGAAGATCATTCAGGTCTTCCATCATTCTTCACCAGCAGTTACACAGTGTTCAGCAGCAAGGGTGCATTCATCCAGAGTGAGAGCGCAACTTCTGAGAGGGTTTTTTAGTTGACTTATCCCATCCAGGGAGAATTCCGAGATTTCCCTCCGACCCATTTGAGAGGAAGGCAAGGTGCATCTTTTGCCTGGTTCCTCATCAGATTCCGATGGAGGAATCAACTGGGACGCATTTTCCAGACTTGGATGTGCAACACTTTTGGCGGGCACATTTGGGGTTCCAGAGTGAGCATCAAACCAGATTCAGGGAAACCCTTCCGACCCATTTCCCAGTAGACCAAGGCGGTCGTTTTGAGACATATCTCGTTCGATTCCAACGGTGGAATCACTAGGACACATTTTGCCAGAAGAAGAGGGGTGCATTCCCCCAGGGGTATCCATCCGGGGCCCAGACTCATCAGCAAAGGGGTCCGACGGATACCAGTACTGAGGACTAGAGCAGGGTGCATCATTTGGGACAGTTTCCAGGCCATTTTGAGAAGTATAGCTCCCAGGGCGAACTTTCCAGACTTCCAGCAGTTACCGTCAGAGCTGCCATAGTTCCAGCGCATCCATTGATCCCGCAGTGCTCACATATTCCGAGTATTATCTTTAGTTGTTTATTTGTATTCCGGCTAAGATCCTTTTGTCTTTTGATCTAACCGAGTGTTGTCATTTTATTCAGCTGCATTCGGCCTTTGTAATCCGCAGAGATATCATAATATAAACTTTGCAGTCCTTTGTCGCATTTATTATTTGTATGACCATTTATATGCTATAAATGATTGATCCTACACACACATTATCAACGTTTCCTAGACTAGCCAAGTCAGGAACATTACATACGATGAGCACATGTCCTCGAGTTGGAGCCAGATGTTATCCCCCATTTTTAGGGATAACTAGGAGATTATGTCTCGAGGCCCACAGGTCCTAGACATGGAGTACTGAGAGCCAACTCCACTTGAGCATGGCCTTGGAGGGCCCATCTTTTCTCCCTTTCAACGCGTCCACTTTATCAGCAACAACAACATCCATCACCTTCGACTTGGTCCTATATCAGAGATGGTTCTTGCTCCATGAGGTAACGAGTCCGGGTATCATGGTATGTGTCACTCTGATCCTCAAAACCTTTGAATATGTGCATTTAATTCCTTTTGTTTCTAACAAATGCTTGGATTTTATACTTGTCCACTTGACCATGTCTGGGGGGAATGACAGGATGCTCTAGTAAGCCTATGCCCATAGGTTTTGAGTTTCCATTGGGGGGGGGGGGTTTCGAAAAGTCATCGTCCGCTCTCGTCATACTTACCACCTTTTCATCTTGCTTCCCACTCATCCATCCCATTACATTTGTCCGGGCATTGGGTTGGCCAATCATTTAAGGGTTGCACCTTACCTTGTCGAAAGAAGGGGCTAAAGGCCCAGAAGGTAAAAGCAAGCTGGCAAAAGATAAAAGCCAAAAAGTAAAACCTCGAGATGCTTCGCCCAGAGATCCCCGAGAAAGCAGTAAAAGGCTTCTCAACAAGAAACAAGAGGGACCCAATAAAAATAATAAAACAAGACCTAGTCAGAGGATAAGGGGTCTCATCACGAGCCAGCCTATTAGGTCCATGGGTGCCTAGCAGCATGACACTACTAGCAGCTGGTTACCACGCCAGGGTAGTGGCTCTTTGTTGCATGGCCAAGAGAAAGGGGGTCTCATCACGAGCCATCCTTCTCTTTTCTGTGAAAGTACTTGTGGGTAACATTGCCACCACTGGTCACCACGCCAGGGCAGTGTCCCCTGATTAGCTTCTTGAAGAAAAAGCAATAAAGAATAAAAGGCATGAATGGGCTTGGAAACAATTGCATCCAGGACAGGTGCAACTCGCCTTCTACAAAGGCACCCACAAGTAAGCCCTGTATTTCCCTGCTTTCACTGCACCCCTTGTCAGGACATCCCTTATCCACCTCACCCACTTACATGACTTAGATTTAATCTCTTCTAGAAACATCCCTTTTCCAGTGGACACTAGCCCAATAGGACACCTTGTCACTTTCCCCAAACTTGTATTGCAGACTTGTATAATGTCTTTGAGCACTTAACTGGGGTAATAGGAGTTTTATGCACATGTTTAATAATATTGATGATGAGATGTGATTGACATTGCTATGATCCCTGTGACTTATGAGGCCATGGAGAGTGTAGCTGTTGATGTGTAGGATCATGCCCGACGAACATGTACCACATTGGACAGGTACACATGGGGAGATGATTAGTTCGRACGTCCATGGGGCTGAAGAGCCCACCAGATGGATGCTGAGACCCCAGTAGGGGGCAGAGATAGGASAGAGGGGTTTGCACCAGAGAAGAGGAGGACGTTCCACAGAAGCACCCTGTCAGAGCCTGACCTAGGGAGTTGTGCCCTCTTCATTGGAACGTTGGCCTTRGAAGGCCTGGGAGGTCWCCYAGGAGGTTCATGACATCATCCTTTCTTCATGGACGTTTTGGCAGACAGACAGGGCAATTTGGCACGTGTGGCAGGTTGGAGAAGCCCAAGGAGGGCTAACGTTTTGCTCTAGGAGGCTGCATTTGCCCTAGAAAGGGMTAACGTCACCCTAGAAGGGGCATGACATCTTGCTTTTGCTTGATTAGGGTTTCAAATTATGACATTTTAATGTAAAACACTATTATTTTGTGTTTTGRCCTTGTTGGCCTTTTGATGACTTAAAATTTTATTAAGGTCATTAGTAATGTATAAGTAAGAGAGAAAAACTCTCTTTTTATTCATCATCTTTCAATCACTCTTTAKTGAGGTCTGAAATTTGTGCCCTTCTTAGGGTTATTGGCTGAAATTTTGAGGCRCACTTGTTGAAGGAAGACTTTTCTTGGCATTTTTGGCATTTCTCTTGGTGGAAGGTATTACAACTAGGGTTTTGCTATATGATTTCTTGTTTTATGTAAGTGAATTTCTGCAACACTTCTTGATTGAATGGTTATGGTTTATTTTACTTGCATATGTTATTATAATTTGCCGAATCAAACCCTAGGTGACAAGCACTAGTTAATGTCCTTGTCTGATGTCCCTACCAAGATTTTAAGCCATTTTATTTGCTGAAGTAAGATAGAGCCTTGCCATAGCAACACTCTATCTTTTTCTTCTAGCCTAGCTATTTTTATCCTTGTTTTTGAGCTAAGAAGGAGAAAAACACACCAAGGCCTAGGGTTTCTACACCTTGGTGAGCCGTTTTTCCCTAGGGTTTGTCTAGTGAAGCCTTGGTTTAGCAACACATCCCTTACAAACTCTCTTGTCTTAGACTTTATCAATCATTATTCAAGCTAGCCGTTATATTATTGCCATTAAGCTAAAGATGGAGGAGAGAGCACTAAGGCCTAGGGTTTTTACACCTTAGTGAGCCTCTCTCCCCTAGGGTTTCGTTGTTGAGGCCTTGCTTTAACAACACCTCAACACTTAACCCTCTTGTCTTTGGTCTTTCACTATCACTTAGTCCTTCGACCTTTGCGGCCTCTTTTGACTCCATATACTCTAGGAACGCACTGATCTAAGGCCTTGTGTATTGAGTACTTTGGTCATAAACAAACCTCTAAACTTTGAACAAATGCTAACTCTTACTAACCCTAGCCTAGACTAATCCTACTAACCCTATTGCTGTCGTCACCTTCTTGTGCTATAAACACCTTTGTGTAGTTTTCGATTTACTTCTAAAGCAATTGAATGATTGGTTAAGGCTTTGTTTATAAAGTATTGATATTGTTACATTGAATGCCAAGGTTTCTTTAGCATTTATTGAGAAGTGATATTGTAATCATTGCTATTGTACAAACGTTGATTTACTTCATCAATATGATTGCCCAATTGCTTATTATCAGAAAAGTCATTGATTATATGAAGTACTAACCAGCAAGCAAGCTTGCATATGCATAGTTTCTTTGTTGCTTTGTCTCGGGTAGGTACACTTCTTGGTTACTAGACTACTTCCGGTTATCTTTTATCTTTATTGGCTATAAGCGAGACTTTCTGATCGGTGTTGACTTGTGAGGGGGGATTTATACTTAGCCTTTAAGCCTTTGCCTTCTCAAAACCCCAGGTCACTGGGGACGTCTCCCTTGGGCCTTACCTCCCTAAACAGAAAAAACCTTCTCATTGAGGTGACAGTGGTGGGATTGGTTCAGTTACGCCAGTTTGACCTCCTTTCATTCGTCTACTATCCTAACTACAAACTGTGCGATAACACACACCTCCATCTCTCACACTTGGCATTGGTTTCCTTTCCAAGTGGTGCGCCCTCCTTCCTTGGGAAGTGTGCCCCTCTCCCTATTTAACTAAGGATACTTTCACTTGCCAAGCTAGTTAGAGCTATTGGAAGAAGTGCTATTGTAATATCATTTGTACTATCATTTTTTGGAATAAAAGGCTTTCGAGGCTATTTTTGGTGATCAAGCTTCATGTGTGGATCTCATTTGTCAATTGTGTGCCAATTTGTGAGGTAATGTGCTTTGTTTTTCTTGCTTAATTATTAGATTGTGGCCTTCAAGTGGAGTTGTCTCCAAGAAAGGGTAAGATTAGAAGAGCTAGGTTGCTTTATAATCTCGTTGTTTCTTGTATATGAGTATTTTATGTTGCATATCCATTCCGGTTAATGCTTATGATTTCCTAAGATTTTTTTTATGCAAGTAACACTATTCTACTAATAGTTTCTTTGGCAAGAAATATCTAAGTGTGCAGGATCTAGTAACTTGAAGAAGAGGATAGACATTGTTGTACTTTCTTCTCCTTCAAGCTTTCAAGAAAGACAAAAAAACCCTCTTTGATCTATCAAGAAGACCCGCATTGCCCAAAGTTCCAAGGCTTTGAAGATCTTCCTTTCTCTATCTCAATTCATAATTATTTCTTTGGTTATTTTAAAGATCTTATATGCAAGTTGTTTGAATCTGATTTAAAGCTTAAAGATATTTAGTTTCAATCTTGCATATATAGGAAAAGCTAGATCTATTTTTGCATTTAAAGTTTCATTCAAAAGTATAAGATCTAGAGTAGGAAAAGAGTTAGTTTTGTCAAATTTCTCTTCTAGATTCATAAAGGATAAAGATAGTATCTTTTTCTAAGTGCTTCATTTATATATTTAGCATTCTAGTGCTTGTATTTTGTTGCCTTAAAACAATAGTAAAAGATCCTAAGGAAGCAAGCTTTTTAGCTTGATTCCTTAATTCTCTTTTGTAGTTTTTTTAATAAAGTTTACTTCGGAAATTTTGGGCTTTCATTACTAACACCCCAAGACACTTTTAAAGTGTTTTTGGGTACATTATATCTTGGTTTGCTTGCTGTTTTGTGCAGGTTTGTAAAAGAACAAGGGGATATGCTGGCCAAATCTTGAAGATTAGGAGCTTCCAAGACCCCCAAAACTACCTTATATCTTTGGAAAACATTGTAAAAGTCAATTTTTTCATTTTTTATCCATTTTATAAGGATCTTTATCGCATTTAAAGAGATCCAAAGTCTCTCAAGAGACCATTGTAACCGAGTTAATAAAATAAGTGATCCAAGGGAGGCCTGACTTTCTGTTCCCCCCTGGGGGTTTGGTGTTGTGGTTTTGGAGCAATTTTCTCATTTTAGTTCTTTCTTTGCTTTAAAATTTAAAACAACAATCAGATAGATTAGATTTAAATTTGGAAAGTAATACTTTAATTGCTAGATTAGATTTCCCTTATGCAACTTTATTTTACGCAATTTCAAAGTTGGCAATAAACCGTCTCTCAGCTCCTCGCAAGGGGCTGGTCAGTGAAGACTAGTAATTAGAAAACATTTCCCGTTCAGTCCTTTGCTTTATTGTTTAAAATTAACATTTCCCCTCAACTCCTAGTGTTGTTTCTGACTCTTCTAGTTGTGAGCTTGTCTCGATCTTCTGAGAGTAGGTTTCATACACGTTGGGCTGGTTAGTGTGGAGTAGTAATAATAAGAAAATCTCAATAGTTTCTATCTAAATGCGCGTTAAAACGCATAGGGGGAGTGTGTGAAGTAAGGTAGGCCCTCTCGGGACTCGGTTTCCCACTCGTTTTGGACATTCGACACCCTTAGTGAACTTATTGGTGGAGCCTTCAGGGCTTCGGTAGGTTCTCAACAGATTTCTCAACAAAGAGATAACCTCTAAAGAGGCCACATCTTGTTTCTCAAACACTTTATTTTCTCGCAAATAAAATTTATCTCATTAACTTACTATCAATAAATCTAATAAAATACACGATCTACAACTACCTACGACACCTTTAAGGCATTGGTCTCATTTACACTATTTACAAAGCCATTTGCTTCAAGTACCTTTATTTCTCAAGCACTTGTTATTTATCTTGAAGCATTTATTAATTTACGTGCATATCGTTATCTCAAGTATCCTTTTTGCAAGTATTTCTTTATGTATCTTGTGGTGGTTAGTTGATCTATTTTCTTAAAGTAGATTTACTTCATATTTTGTTTTATGCAATAAACTCCTAGAATACTAGTTGCTTAGATTCAGTTTAAGCCTTAGATTATTTTCTTAGGGACTACCCGCCTTGGCTTCACTAGGAGTTGGCCTAGACGGAGGAGTTGACGATTAGGTGACACCACCTTAACTCTAACTTGCCCCCAAGGACACACCGAGTGGATTGACGATTTCTTCCACGTTACCTAGGTGTGTATAAAGGCGGAAACAAGTCCCATTCAAAATTCAACAAACTTAACGGTTTTCGGGATTTCAAGATTGGCAGGATTGCAACGTTTCCACTAGATTCTATCGTGTATGAGGGTATGGAATTGGCCTTTAATCAAGAGCACCAAGCCCTCTATGTACCTTGATGTTGGTGGCATTGATTGTTGAACTCCTCTATCATGACCCTAGTAAAAATGTACCCTTCACTCAAGTAAAATCACTTATTAGGCATGTTAAGCTTTTTCTATCTTTTTTTAATGCTTAGAGGGTGACATTGATGATGAGAATCCTAATATAAGTAATGATCTTGATGATATGTAGTTATTTGTTGTACCATGATTTTTTTTGGACTCTAGGGGCCATTTAAAGCCTCATTGATGTATTTTGGTTCAGAGATGGATTGCACTCAGTGCTATTTTGGTTATATTCACTCTTGCTATATGAATGAGAAACTTTTCATATTTGTGTATAAATGGTTTGGATTCGTATGAATGCACATGAATATATATGTTGTTTTTCAAAACTTTAATATTTTATGTAGTTTTTGGTCAACTCTTTTTTTTTTAGTGTTTTTCCAGTCCAGTTCGGTTTCTCATTTTCGGGGTCCAGTATTTTAGTCCAGTTTTCAGTTCTGATAACATTGCTATGAAGGTCAAGTTTGACAATGACATCAAAACAAAAGGCCCTTTGAGGTGGGGGACAATAAACTAGCATCCAAGCAATACAGTTCATATAAGGTGTTGCAGAGGATCGACAATATGGCTTACAAATTGGAGTGGCCTCCTCCTTCACATGTCCATCTGGTTTTCCATGCTTTCTATTTAAAGGAAGGAAATTGGTGACAAGATCTAGTTCATGTTAAATGTTTCAGATAATGGCATATAGATTAACACTCAGAAAATTGAAACCCTAAACTATTATGAATTGGAACTAAAACTACTCTCAAAACAGTAAGCTTTGAACAATAATTTTTCCTACACAAAAACTTTGATAATATGAAAATGTAGTACACCAGTAGCTTGTAGTTGTAGCATGTTTTATGGACTCTAGAGGCCAGTTAGAGCCTCACTGTTTATGTATTTTGTTGCTGATAGGTATTGGACTCGGTGGCATTTTGATATATACACCCTTACATGGTATATAGATGAACAAGCTTTGCATATTTTGTCTCTAATGGTTTGGAATCATGGTTTGAAAGCTTTGAAATAATTTTTTTCATTAAATTTTAATTATTTAATGTATTTTTTAGTGAACTGAGTCATTGAAATCAGATCGGTCTGAGTCAATCCGAGTCCGAGTTGATTGAGTTGATAGGTTAGGTGACCAAGTCGATGTTCGAGTATGAGTTTAAAAACTATGGTAGAGACAGATCACTAGATCAATCAATTAAACAGGATTTGCCAGCTATGCCATCTATAGGAGGTCGAGACCAAGGAGCACTTCACCTTCCCTTGCATTATGAGATTAGGGGGAGATTCCATTGCTTATTCAGGGGGACTCAGGCCCTCACTGGCTTTTTCAGATATCTTGACCAGAGGTGCTTAGCTTTTGACATGCGGGAGGCCCTCAAACTCAAAGCCCATATTCTTTAGCCTCCTACTAGACCAGACTATCCATTGGATCACTTCCTTATTCACTGTGCTATCCTTAGGAAGGGGCACTAAGAGACAGACTGATACCAGTGTAGCTTCGTACTCTAGATCAGTGTGGACCCGTGGGATTTCCCCCCGTCCCACAATATTTCAGCAAATCAGATCCCTTCCTAGGAGAAGGAAGGGATCCCCCAGGTTTCATTGATGTACTACCTCCTCCAGACAGTAGCACAATAGAGGATCCAGGCATACCCCCAGTTCTCCCACAAGACATTTTACTATTCTCAGTTTCCTTCATTCGGCCTCGGATGGTAGGAGAGATGGGTCTATTCCATGATAGACCTATTTCATTACTTCTAGTCCCTTTTGTTTCTGGACCTTGTCCTCCTATTCATCTCATCAGAGCGGGTCTCTAGGCTTGAGGTCAAGGGTTCATGCCTTGACTTAGATCTGACTCTCTATTATATCTTACTTTACTTTATGCATTTTGCCTTTTTATAGGAGAGCTTTTGGTACTCCTGCTTTGTAATGACATCATTGTACTCAGCAGTCCATTTGACCTACTTTTGTGGTCACTAGTCGGACATTAATAAAATTATCTTATCTTATCTATCTTATTAGTTTTTCTTTTGAATTAATATTATTTTTCTTATTACTAATTATCTAATAAAATTACTGGATTTTGCAGCAATTGAAACTGTGGTGATAAGTGTTTAGATCACTGAGTGGGAAGTTTTATTTTTGTTTTTTAATTTTGTCAGCCTTTAGGTGAAGACGAATCTGTGAGCTCTGTTTCACCACCAAGTATCTTTGTAGAAGGATTTGATTCCTTGCAGCTTTTGAGTTTGGAAGGAAATGAAATAGAGAGCTGGGAAGAAGTTGTGAAACTTTCTCGGCTTACCAGGTACATTAAAAAAAATTACTTATTTGTTAGTGACTAAACTCGAAAACATTTTGAATTACTGTCTAATATTCTTTGATTCTTCAGATTGGAACAACTTCATCTGAGTAACAACATGCTGAAACAGATAATTTATCTTCAACCTCAGAAATTAGATCATTGTTTATCAAATGCACATGAGCCACAGAATGGTCAGCACAAACTGTTTGAAAAGTTGCGTTGTCTTCTTCTTGGTAAGTTGGAAAGTGTAATCTATTTTCAGGTTCCATTGTCCGATGCTTGTTTTGTTTTATAATGAGACTTTTGGTTTGGTTGAAATGTCCTTGTATTTTTTGTTAGTGAGACTTGGTTTGATTGAGATGTTTTTGTCCTAAATAATTCTCCGACAAATTCAAATGCTGCAGGCGGAAATAAAATTGAGGATTGGGCTTCTATAGATGCATTGAATCTCTTCCCTAGCTTGACGGTAAGCATTTTTTGAATTGTTTTCTGATAATTGATATGAACATCAAAGTGAACATAGTTTTCTGCAGCTGGATTCCTGACTATCAAAGAAGTTTGAGAAGGTTCAAGAATCATATTTTCTGCTTTTTTATCATAGGATAGCTAATTTCCAGTGTTGTCTAACTCGTTCGAGTTACTTGGAATCGACTGATTTTGTGTTATATACATGAGCCTAAGTATAAATAAAATAATAAAGGAACTAATAAATAATAATAAAATATGTATATAATAAAAATAATAATAAAATAAGAATATAATAAAAATAATAAATAAATAAGAATACTAAAACAATACTGAAAGTTCGGGTTATGAAAAGACATGATTCTTTTGAAAAGGCACCTCCTAGATTATTTATACGGCCCATCAATGTAATATTCGTCATCTTCTCATTCATCATTCATTTATATATATCAAATATTTTATTTTATCTTAGATGTTGAGTAAATTACCGAGCGTTTCCGCTACATTGGTATCAGACCCCATGGTATTTCTTAAGCAACTTCGTAATTTTTTTTTACTACAACAAATAATTTCTTTTTCTTGGTAATTTTTTTTTACTACAACCAATAATTTTTTTATTTTTACCTGGGTATTTTTTTTTACCAACTTACAACAACGTAACCTAGTCAAAATTGAGTCAAGACTCAAAAGAACACTCCCCCCTGTAACGATAAAAATGGCGGAGATCAATTCAAAATTGGAGAAATTAGAGAAGCAACGAAAGGAAAATGATATAGGAAGTATGAAGAACTTTAGGAGAAACATAACAAGTTAGAGGAATGGGTCACTCAAAATCAAGATGCCATACAACAAGAACAAGCAGGGTGAAGTGTTCAGATCAAGGAAAATCATGCTGAATTTTGAAGGACATCATAGCAAATGTGGCGGCACAGATCAGTTCTGAAAACATAGCCACCTATTAACACTACTTTCCGCACCCTAAGATCAGATTTGAAACAACTTTAAAATCTGCACCGAAAACAATGATAATTATATGAATTCTGCCCCTAAGAAATCACTGACAGAGTCCTCTCCGTTTGGGTTGGTGCATGCCAACCTTAAGGGGGTGTCCTTGGGTTTCTTTCTTGCTGTTCGCTACCTTTAAATCTGCAAAGTAAGACAATATAACAACAGTAAATGAAGAAGATTATGGCTGCGTTTAGACAACCAGAATTTCAAAATATGGTTTTTTAAAGGTTTTGGTAGAATCCCTGCAATCGTAAGCTCAAAATCAGAAATGAATACATGTAGAATCTGATATCAAACAGTAGATAACATCCAAATGATATGTAAATAAATTATGAACCATAAACAAAGCACAATCTAAAACACTAGCAAACCAAAAAGGCTCGGTACGAGCACATCAAGATTTTATTTCTATAGATGTCAAGAGGCTGGCTGCACCAAGGAAACATGTACAAAAATGGTGTAGTGATGATCCCTGTTATCGCACAAAATGTAGGTTGGGCAAAGCCCGACCCAATTCCCGAGATGGCGATAGCTGTGGGAGAGTCTACCCACTGTCACCTTAGATAAACCCTCCCCTTGCTTTAGTGAAGGAGAAATCCAACGCAAGGGGGGAATCTTGGGTGACTTTTCGAGATCCTCCTTTTCTTGTTCCAACTTCGAATCACATTGTTTTTTTTTCCTTGATTTCTTGATCTGTGTAAGTAGTTTTTGACTGTGGTCTTTTAAGCGAGAAATTTCTTCGTTTTTTTCCGCAATAACTTCGTCAAATTCTTTTTGCATCCTTTGCATTGCTTTTT
>ML784238.1:143273-154004 GCA_009831015.1 Picea engelmannii | reverse complement strand
CATTTTCTTCGTTGATAATTTGCGAGAAATGATACCTTTCTTTTTCCTTAAAGATTAAAAAATATTCCTTAATAATCCCTTTATATATATAAACAAAGTAATATGTATTTTGAATATTCTCTTTTTTTCCTTTTACTTCTATGTTTCCGTCTTTTTTTTTTTACTTCTATGCTTCCTTGTAAATATTTTTCTTGATAATCTTTTTGTTTTTAATAAAATCTAAAGGTACTTCCACTAAGTAATAAAATTTATATTCACCTTTTTGACTTTTCCTTATACTTCCATGTATAATTTCCTTCACTAATTTTGTAATACTCTATCTTTTTAAAAGTAACTTGGAATATAATAAAATATTCTTTATCTTTTTAAAAGTACCTTGGAATATAATAAAATATTTTTTTTTGGCTTTTCCTTATACTTCCCACGTATAATTTACTTAAATAATTTTTTAATACTTATTTATCTCTTTAAAAGTACCTTGGAATACTATAAAATATTCTTTCTTTCTCTTTTTTTTTTCCATCTTTTATTAATATAATAATAATCCTTTATTAAATACTCCTTTCAATAATACCTTCAACTTGATAATGATATCTCGTCAAGAACTTAAAGCTTTACTTTCTATATATTAAGCACTTCACTTATATCTCTTCGCGAATTGTTTGCTTTTAATTAATTATACCTCTTTTAATAATTTTTTATTTTTTTTTAAACTTCACTTTAATATATATATATATAATAATAACCACCTTTAATATATTCTGGGGCCTCTTTAATATATTCTGGGGCCGACTTCTTATTTAGCCTATTACAATTAGGGTTTGACCAATCCGCAAAAGGGGATTTGGTCATTTACAATACCCGACATGATCAATTCACAAAAGGGGATTGATCTAATCAATAATAAAAATATTTTATTTTTATTCACAAAAGGGGATAAGAATATTCTTTGCAGTTACACAATATTTTAACACTCCCTCTTAACAAGAAGGATATTCTTTATCTTTTGACAGGTCACTGGATGTCGACATCAACTAGGTAGCAACATCCACTAGATAACATCATCAACTGGACAACACCATCAACTGGGCAACATCATCAACTGGGTAATCATCATTAACTGGATAACTGGAGGCATCCACTTGGTCATCTAACATCATGATCATTGACTGGCATATCTATAAATCATCGGAAGTTTTGTTCTCTTTATCTTCGCGCAAAAGATACTCTTTCTTTCTTTCGTCTTCACGCAGAAGATACTTTTTTCTTATCTTCACATAGAAGATATTCTATGAGTTTTGCCATCCCTTTTATGTTCTCCCTTCTCTTGTAGTCATCTATATCACCCATCCACTGGGGAGGACTACTACCATAGCTTCACTTCTAGTCATCGCACATGAATTAGAGAAGCTAAGATGCTAGCCTGGGCAAGACTAGACTCCCTTTCCATGATCCACGCAGGATCACGACACAAACCTCAAGAGCCAACTAACCATTCCAGATGGTCAAGGTTTGTGTTCCAGGCTACTCAATCCTTGGCCAGAGGAGAGTATCTGCCCGCTGCCCCTTGGAGAAACATCCACATTCCTCTCTACGAGGGTATTCTAGCATGTCCCTAGAGTATCCAAAACTCAATACTTGGACAGAGGCCAACCTTGGCAAATTTCTCATTCCCCTTCTCCACGAAGGTCTCTTCCTTCTCTTCCTTCTCTATGAAGGTCTACCTGTGGGATTTCTCTTTCCTTCTCTACGAAGGTCTTTTCTCTTTCTCCTTCTCTACGAAGGTCTAGCTATGGGATCTGAAAAAATTCTCTTGTGGTCCAAAACCTTTCAATGGTATAATACCATGCTACCCATCTGCTGGGCACCATCCATCTACTGGATAGCTTTCATCTTGATGAAAATATCTAGGCACCATCCATCTGCTTTTCTAACTGCATCAAATCACGATCCTTCATTTCGAACTCGGAGGCATGGCTCCCTCTTGCACTAGGCTAATAGCTTCTAATCATCATCCTTGAAGTTTTCTTCTGTAATATCCTGGGTGCTTTCTTGAGTTCGAATATTTCATTCTTTTTGTCTTCATACTGGATCAACTTGCTCCCTCTGTATCTATAAGAACGGCACTGGAGCAACCTGTAGTTACTTGCATCTCATCCACTATATCTGAGTATCCATCTTTTTCTTCATCTTGAATATTTCTGTTCTGCATCTTAGGAGCCTCCTGCTCCTATATAAATATCGGATATTGTCTGGTCTTCATTGGCTGTCACCATATCATACGTCCTTCTTGTGTTGTCTAACTTCTGCAATTCACGACATAAGTTCTTTCTTCCGAGACTTGCAAACTTACTTACAATATGCTTTCTTTGTCACTCTCATGAGTGATCATACATGAAATAAATATGTTGTCTCTTTCTTTATCCTCTTCTTTGATACTTCCTTCATAAGTTTGCATAGACACTGAAATAAAACAAGGTTAATTAACATTCTCACAAAAAACTAACTTGTAATGATAAAGTATTAAAGTAAACAAGATACTAAAAATAAACATGAATACTTATCTTTTGTTTTTTTGTGGGGAGGCTTCACAGACTCCACCATTTGCTTTCTTTCTTCAGATCAACTATTTAACTTAAAGTACATAATCCTTAATTTCTGCTAAAGCTTTCTTTGAATGAGGAGATTCCTCTTCCTTTGCCACATGTGCTTGATACTTTCTTTTCCCTTTTCCTTGAGGACAGTCATAAGAAAAGTGTCCCAACTTTTGACAGTTGTAGCATCTGATCTTTGAAACACCTTTCTTCTTGTCTGAAACTCTTACGGAGTTAGCTTCTTTATTGTTCTTTCTGAAGGAACTTCTTTTGTTCTTTTGAGCTGTAAGAGCTTCCTCTTCATCGACAATTAATCTCTTCTGTTGGTATGCAAGTCTAGATTCTTCGTGTGTGCAATTTGCCCATAACTTATCAAACTTGGGTAACTTGCTTCATGCACACACTCCTTGTACAAAAGGAATCCAAAAATGTTGGAAACCCATTTAGGGTTGTGGTTACAAGTTCTTTGTCACTAATGACATCTCCAATAGCTGCAAGYTGATCTCTGATCTGAGAAACTCTCATAAGATAGGATGTGACAGATTCTGAGTTGTCCATCTTCATATTACGAAGCTGATTTCTTAAGGTAAGATTCCGGCCTAAGTTGCACGAAACGGGGAAACGATACGAAGTTTCCGAAACAGGTACGATACGAAACAGACCCTTAAAAAATGGAAACGTCGGGGGAAACGCCGTATATAATAAATATATATATATATATATATATATATATATATAGTTTTTAAAAAAATAAAGCATTATATTGCAAGAAAAATATAATGATACACATAAATGACATTTTAGAAGGCAAAAAATGCATTAATTAACACTAACTGGAAGTTTGGGGGCCCCACGACCCCCTTAATTTGCCTATTTCTCCTTTGAAATCCACGGAAACCCGGCCGTATGGGCGCGGTACGGCCCCGAAATGCCGCCGGCCATACCGTACGACGTTTCCCTTTCGAGAAACGTCGTACGGTACAATCGACTGCGTTTCGGGGCCATACCGTACTCGTTTCGGCGTACGAAACAAAGGGGGGGGGTGTTTCCTGCAACATAGATTTCGGCTAATGTCTTTTCTTTCATATAACCTCCTGAGTGCTTCATATATTTTCCTTGCTGTCTGTAGTTCGGATATATGAGGGATCAAATGATCCTTTACTAAATCTGACACAATTCTCTTTGCTTTCTTTTCATTCTTCTTATGCTTGGTGTTTTGATCTTCTTCCTCTGGTTCTAATACACCCACTGTAACATGTTCTAGGAGATCATTCTCGTCTAGAATCATCTGCAACCTATGCTTCCAAGATCTGAAGTTTCTAGATCCTTCTAGCCTGTCTTCTACCCTCATGCTGGTAGCCATTCTTTCTTGTAGAAGAAACCCTAGCCCTCCGGGCTATAGAAATAATAAAAAAATCAAATTACTTGGATTTGAAAATTGAACTCACCAAAAGATGCTTTGGACTGAGGCGAGTATGCTGGTATAGTTAGATTTATGAAAATCCAAGTTTTACCGCTCCAAACTTGATCTGCGGATTTCTAGACTGGTGCTTCTGGTTTTCTGGTACTTCTAGTACATTGGTACTTCTGGTTTTCTGGTACTTTTGGTACTTTGTGAAAACTAGGGTTTCACTTTCCGGGAGATCTAGCCACTGAAAAAATGCGTTAAAGATGCCAAAGTGTTCCTCGAGGTAGGGTGCACCTTTCTAGATGGTTTTGAGGCTGAAAACCTTCTTTAATAAAAAGCCCTAATTTTCATGTACGACAATAGTGGCGTTTTTCTTTTTCCTGTGAAAGATGCTCTCTTCAGCTTAGCTCTGATACCATGTTAAAGTTTCTGCTATTATTAGGTTACCTTTCTATTAACTAGATAACAATAGCATAGACAGGATCACTGAGAGAAACACAATCACAAGAGTACACAAGCATTTATCCTGGAAAACCCTCAAGGGGAAGAAAACCCAACAAAACTTCCTTAATATAGATAGCTAATACAATGCCAAGATAATGAACCAAACAACACATAAATTCCTCTTCCAAGGATGCGCCTCTCTCTCTCTTCCTTCTTCTGGCAACTGGTAACTGCAGCTTCCTTCAATACTTGCGCACTAGATGAGTGAGCTGAGTGTGTCTAAATGAGGCGTTGACCTCTCTTATTTATACAATTCTGGCACGTGTGGAAGTGTCTCTTCACTGGCAGGGTCGACTTCTTCTTCTGAGTGGTTATAACCACCTTTAATATATTCTAGGGCCTCTTTAATATATTATGGGGCCGACTTCTTATTTAGCCTATTACAATTAGGGTTTGACCAATCCGCAAAAGGGGATTTGGTCATTTACAATACTTGACATGATCAATCCACAAAAAGAGATTGATCTAATCAATAATAAATATATTTTATCTTTATCCACAAAAGGGGATAAGAATATTCTTTGCAGTTACACAATATTTTAACACACAACTACCATAATATCAACACTCCCTCTTAGCTAGGGAGGTATTAATGGTCTCAAACACATCCATCCATCTTCACATGGCATGGGCAAGACTCACATAGTCTTGTAAACCATTCTACAGGTAGCATCATCATAAGTATCATCGTTACTATCAACATCATCTGGTAGCAATCATCAAAACATATCATCGTACTTGTTCTTGGTATTCTTCTGTCATAGAAAATATCACAATATCCATGAGCCTCATTTAGCTATATTGATGATGCATCTCCACCATCATGTGTCTAGCACCTTGGGTCATTTTTTTCCCTTGACAAGAATCCTTACCTCATCGGAGCCACATTCACCTCATAGTTGATCCTCTCATAGGATCACTCCGTGAATGCATTTAGCTCGATGCTATTGGACACGTGGAATTGCACCTCAAGCACCTCGAGTCTTCAATTCGTCAAAGACTACGTTGGGGCACATCTACTCCAGATGTAGATGTTCCCTTTCTCCCTTGGTCTGCAGCCCAGTTCCCGTGGAGATAGAGTCGACTCGATGCTTATCGGGGCTAGTCACCTACTTGTGAGAGTTTCAAGGCCTGATGCAATTGACACATAGGAGATCTAGCAGTAACTCGAATCTTCAGTCCATCGAATATTACATCTGGGCCTATTCCCGCATGATCAAGTCCATCTGATCAATCTTTGAACATCAACACGATGTTGCATTCATCAGTACTCCCCGAGGGAAACATTTGCATTTTTGCCCAGCTTGTCCTAGACAAAGGCTTAGTGCAAATGTCATCTATCTGTTCATTTGTGGATATGTGATGGAGCCTCACTGCTCCTTATTGCACCATGTCTCTGATGAAGTTCTGCAAGATCCTTTGAAAAGCCAACTTGCTTTAGATCTTGCGTTACTGGCAATGATATATGACTGAGTGCTATAGATATCTTCTTGCCTTCTTGTCTAGAAATCATGCTTGATCTCAAGCTAAAGTAGCACCCCAAGTGTTAGATCTGTCTTCTGCACTTCCAATCCAAAAACTGTATATCCCGACAACCATACGTCATCATCAGAGATCAATCATATCTATCTGTACAACATAGGTACCTGTATGCTGTGTTGTAACCTAATAATATGGTCATGACTCAACCATATACTGGCACAAGGTGCTCTCTGCAAAGCAAATGTCTATCCCGTCACACAACTTCCTCATATGTGTCGTCATAGGTGTGGCCATGGACTTCTTGTCCATCATGCTAAACCTCTCCAGTATCCTCACTGAAGATCTCATCTGGTGCCAGCCATGCTGTTAGAAATAAAGAGATGTGATCGTTTTTCCATAGACAATATAACAATATTGTCACCCAACCATAGGCACAAAGGACACCCCCGAGCACCTTACCCTTCACAGACAAAATAATTTCGGAAGTAGAACAATAGCCAACCAAGGTAATGCACCTTTCTCCAAGGGTAGCACACCAAGCAAGAATAACCAAAGACCAAGCAAAAAGTCCAAAACCATAGCCAAGAGAAAGTCCAACCAAAAGCCAAAATCCCAGTTGCAGCAGCTGCAACTGCAGTCCCTCTCCAAACTTGCGCACTAATATTCTTATGCAGTTCTAATAGTAAGAGTGACAAATGAGCTCTAGCGCCCTCTATTTATATTTCTCTATCTCACTTGACTGAATCGACTTCACTTTCTGGAGGCTAATAACTCAATATTATGTATTCTCTTGAGCCCACTTGTTTTCTAGGGTTATTATCCAATGTTTTAGGGTTTCTCTTGCTTCTCAAAATATTCTAATCTTGTCAAAGATTAAAAGTGGAGGTTAATACCTCCCGCAACTACCATAATATCAACACTCCCTCCTAGCTAGGGAAGTATTAAAGGCAACGGTCTTGAGCACAAACAAACCTTTCAACCGTTAGCATCATCATAGCCACACAAGCTATCTCATGATCATGTAGATCAACTCATGAGCAACATCATCACTATCAATATCATCTGATAGCATCAACTACATCATCTCTCGAAGCCAAACTCCAACGGAGTAATTGGGCACGATGTTGAATAAGTCACTCACTCCACAGAGTGATATAAGGACCATTCTTCTAATCTGTACATACGTCCTAGAAGAATGACCGTCCCAACAGATGTTGAAAGCTACACCATGGGCTGCAGAGACCATTCCTACAGGAATGTTAGTCACAGACTATTTTCTGATCAGGTCATATGTACAATAGAGATCCATCTCTACCTATATGCCTTAGAAAATATCGGTCCTGAACCATTTTCCTAATTGGGCCACAATCTGTGCCTTAGGAAAATACTAGTCCATGATACGTTAACAAATTGTCAACTTGGACCATTCTCCACAGAGAGAATGCCTGTCCACCAACAATTTGTTCTGTCTAGACCATTCTCCGGTTGGAGAATGTTTGTCCACAAACACACTGACTATCCATCAACTGGCAATCAACTCCAACACTAGTAGTAGTCTCCATGGCACTCAGATAGTAGTATATTGCTGCTATAATGCTGTTCAATAGAGCACAACTGTGTCTATGCATAGTAGTATACAACTACTATCCAGTGGTACACAACCACTCCTAGTAACACACCGCTACTAACCAGTGACACACAATTGCTACCAATGGATCACATCCACCATAGTAGCATACAACTGCTGTCCAGAGACATACAGTTTCCACAACAATCATATCATTTGATATCAACTTGCATAAACAATATCATGATACAAACTGAGTCATCTGGGTCCTTCTTCCACTCACATCTGTGAGATCTGGAAGATCATTTTCCTTCAGAAAGTAAAACATCAGCCATGGGCTATCTGGACTATTCTTCCCAAGCATAGAAGAATAAATGTCCTTGATTTCTGAGCCTAGACCATTCACCTAACTGGGTCATTACTCCGGTACTAATCATAGTGCAACCTAGAGAGAATGAGTCTTCCCTAGGGAATGTCTGTCCCTGATTGCTGAACCTGGACCATTCACTTAACTGGGTCATTCCTTCAGCACTAATCACAGTGCAACTTGGAGAGAATGAGTCTGCCCTAGGGAATGACTTTCCAGACCATTTCCTATGAAAATGACTGTCCTGCACCAACCTTCAAAATAGACTATTCTTTGAAACTGCTCACAACTGTCAACTTCGAAAGAACGACTGCCTGACGAGGCAAACCATTATATTTGACCACTACTTAGAGTGAGTGTCAAGAAGAATGACTGTTCTAGACCATTCACCCACACTGGCCACAAGGGGAATTGCAGTCTATGGTACATCAACAATCTATTGGACCATTTTCATTACGAAAATGACTGTCTGATCTTGACCATTTTCCAAATTGGAAAATGACTGACCGCTAGAAATCTCGAACCACTTTCTGGACTAGAAAGGAATTGCCCATCCTGGACCATTTTTCGAACTGGAAAATGTCTGTCAATAAATCAATAACATATTAGTGCTCCCTCCCAACCTGGGAGTAATCACATCCTTTTTCAATAAGGAAGTCGTCTCCATGATCCCCAACTTGTCCCTTAAGTACTTAAACTTTTCATCTTGGATAGAGGCTTTACCAAAATATTTGCTATCTACTCATCTATGGAGATATACTGGAGAACCACTTCTCCCTTCTGGACTTTATCACGGAGAATATAATGCTTGATCTCAATGTGCTTCGACCTATCATGGAACACCGAGTTCTCTGAAAGCTTCACATAGCTTTGATCATCACAATATATCACGGTTGAATTCAACACCTGATTAGACAGTCCAGAACCAACTTACGGAGCCACACTCCTTTCTTACAAGCTTCACAAGCTACAATATACTCTGCTTCTGTAGTGCTGAGTGCAATGGACTTCTGTTTCTTGCTAGCCCATGACATTGTGGCAAAGCTCAAACTGAAACATATCATAACCATAACATAACATAACCCTCCCAACCTCAAACTGAAAAATGATGAAATGAGGTTAGAGAGAGACTCCCTAAGCATAACATAACCCTCCCAACCTTTTCCAACCTATTCTAACCCTTTACACCTTCTCCTCACCAAAAAGTTACGCCCCCTAGGGGGATTGACGTTTTTTCTTGGTGGTGGATGTTGTGACTTAAATGGGGCCCCTTCTTATGAGTTATGACTCCCTTTAACCCCCACATCACCTCCTAGGGTGATCCCAGTCCCATTTTCTCATTAAACCCCCTCCATTCCTTGCATTTCCCCCTTTTTTTGCGCCTTCCAAGGAGAGTTACGCCTCCCTTTTGTTCATCTCCAAGGAAAATTCGTTTTTAATTATTGGGGCCTCTTCCTCTTTCCTAACACGAATCCCATAGCCTCTCACTTGTGTTTTGTGTGATCCCAACACCTCCCACACCCATCTACACCCTAGATCTATGATCTAAACTCTAGATGGTGTGCCCTAGCCTTGAGATCCACTCTTATGCTTGGTGGTGGACACTTGGCATTGATCCAAGAGAGGTAGGTTTGCCTCTCCAAGTATAAATAGATCCTTCTCCTCACTCCCAACTCACCATATCTTGAGCTAAAGTTATGCTACTTGATTTTCCCCCCTCTCTCTCTCTTTCATTCATTATTTTCATTCTCTTGCTCTTTAGGGTTTTGGAGATAGTTTTCTCCAAGATCCTTCTTCTTGAGTAATAAAGAGAAAACTTTGGAGGATTATTGGAAGAGTTATGCACATGCTTCTTCTTGCCATACACATGAGGTAAACTTGTTATAAGATTTTGTTTGGTGGTTGCATCTTTGGATCCTAAGGTAAAATGTTATTTGGGTAGATCTAGTAATGCACATGCTTGTAGATCTATGTATCTTGATAAGCTAGATAAGATTGAAATATCATCTTATTGGTATATGCAACATATTGTCTATTGTATGCCATCATTGTTCAAGGTTTTTGTAGGTTTAGTTTCAAGGGTTTCATTGGGACAACCTCGAGCAAGAAGGCTCCCTTTAGACACACCCAAACTCCATTGATTTCTCACTTTTACTCTTCTTCTATATTGCTGTTCATTCCATCAATATTTCAGCTAGCATAGCCTACTAAGATAGGTCATTTTTAATCAAAATTTAGAAATTTTTCTTAAGAAAAACTTTTGCCCTAAAAAGGAAAAAGTTTTTCTTCACTATATTGGTTGTGTGTAGCATTTCCAACAAGCATAGCTTGCTGGTTTTTGCAGGTTCAAATCTGGTTGAGAGGGGTTTTGGCTACCCAAAGGCATCCACACAACACTCAAAGACCCCCAAAGGGATTGGTAGCTATTTCTTAACCTCCTTTGTCAATTTCTAGGCTTTCTTGTACCTTTTTTTCCTTCTTTCGCTTGCTTGCAGTGGCTCACATTGGTGGGAGGAAAGAGGGTACGACCCCCTCCCACGTGTGAACCTTGGGTAGTTAGGGTTTTAGTTTAGATCTTGATTTTTGTCCTTCATTTTGCTTTTCTCTTGCTAGGACGTGAGGGTTTGTGAGATAAATGGTATCTCCCAAACCCTAGGACGTGGGGTAGGGTTTGCTTGCTTGTCTTTTGGTTTGCTTGTTTCTCTTTCTCCCTTTGCTTGCTTGTTGGTTTGTTTCTTGGCTTGCTTCTTTGATTGCTTGTTTCTCTTTCCTCAATAATTTCTTAATAAGCAAGATAGTTAATTGCCTA
>ML784238.1:121838-141500 GCA_009831015.1 Picea engelmannii | reverse complement strand
CCTACAAAACAAATATTTGGCTGAGTATTCTCCAAATACATTAATGAGCCAATCAATTGTCGATATAGAGACGAGTCTACTGGATTAGAGTCTCTCAACTTCTTTAGATCTGTCATCATGGGAGTTTGCCATGGATTTGCAATCCATTATCTTGGACTTCTGAAGAACCATTTCAATATACTTCCTCTGTTATAGGAGGTTTTCACCACGCTTCTACTGTACATGAGAGGCTCCGCACCAAGTTTGCTTGAATCCATTAAAGGTCTTCTTCCATCTGCATACAAGGGTTTCTTTCTGGTATACCTCAAAACCTTGAGGTTTCTCTACATATGCTTCTTCTTCAATTACTCTGTTGAGAAGAATAGTCTTTACATTCATCTGATGTAAACTCCAACCCATAGATACTGCAAGAGATATAATGGCTTAGGTAGAGGTATATCTGGTTACTAGAACAAGCTGTCATCGTAGTCTTTGTTGAAATATTGTAATTGCAAAGAGTATTCTACTTATTATTGAGTTATTTACTTATAGATCAATCTCCTTTTGTGGATTGATCATGTCGGGGCTTATGTATGACCAAATCCCCTTTTGTGGATTGGTCAAACCCTAATTATATTATGCTAATTAAGAAGTTGGCCCCTAGGCCTAATTGTAATGTTCCCAAGCCAATTTTTTTGCTTGGAACATTAACTGCTCACTGTTTGTTTGTGTTTGGTTATGTGTTTGCAACTTTACTCATGGAGTTGCGCATTAGGGTGTATATTATGATGATTATAACAATGAAGTAACAAATCTGAAGCATATATCATAAACAAAGACAAGATACAATAAGGAACATCAATATAGAGCCAATAATGTCAGATTTGACCTTTATTTAGATATTAGATAAATCCTGTAACAAGAGATCTGCAAATCTGGAAGAAAACCCCAATAATATAAAAAATGGGATGACAACTGCTATAGTAATAGCCAATACAAATGATAATAACCTTCCACAGGCACTATGAACTTTGAAGAGAAGATACAAGCCTCCAAAGTCCAATAGTTGCAAGAGAAGACTGATGAGAAGGAACCCTGGTCCAATGTAGTGCCAAACCCTCCAAACTGGCTGAGTTGGGTATTTTCCTGGCAGCTGCAGACTCCCTAGGTTTTGACCCTCCTCTTCCTGTGCTCCAAATGCCTCCAAACTCCCCCGGAATGTAGATCGGGTTACTAGAACCTCCCTGGCAAAGTATCAGACTGAAGGGTGAAATTCTGGCTCTCCAAATGAGAAAACCCTCAACTGGTTGACTAAATCTCCAATATTTCGGCCTCACCTCTAGAAGCCTCCAACTGCTATGAAAATCATCGAAATGATAGATCGGGCCAATACAATCCCATAGGTGAAGTCTTAAGATGATCTATAAAGATCCGGGCCACCAAATAATGAAAACCTCCTTCTGCAGTGCGCCCCTCTCTTCTCCAACTCCAACCAAGCTCTAGGAAATAATCTGCTGGGAGAACCTCCTCTTTAATAGACTATTAATGATGCCCTGGACCATACGAAGAAAACCCAGATGTTCCTTTGCCCAAAAGCTTCCTCCTTACTTCACATAGAACTGATCTTCACAAGGTGGTGCGCCCTCCTGCTGGAATACCCTTAGGCTGCGCACCAATATGCCTCTGCCAATTGATCTGACCTCTGTAACACTGTAGAATGGTGTGGGTGGATTGTTGCACCTCGAAGACCAAGCTTGGATCAAGAATGGTGGGATCTTTCACCACCGAGTTGATCTCTAGGGTTTTGGTCCCAAAACCCTCAAAACTGCTTGTGCTCAAGAGCCCAAATGCAAAATATGATAATAATCCAGAATACCTTAGAAGTGTGCCCTTCCTTTCTTTTATACCTCTAGTCTATTCTTCTGTTGAGTTAGTTAACCCCTAGGGTTAACTTCTTGCTTTACTCCACCTTTTCTTTTCTTTCGTTGAGTTACCCTTTTTCACAAAATGTCAACTCAGTAATATAACGTTGTGCTTAGAAAGTGACTTCTTGTTGACTTTGTCCCCCTGATGCATGAGACTATAGTCTAGTGAGGATGGCTAGACTATTGAGTCTCTCCAAACCTCTTCATCAAGAGGTGGGGGTCATTACACTAATAAAACTGGTTTTAACCATTAAGTGAAGAGGTCGGCCCTACTTGTTGAATAGACACCTCCCTAACGCCTGCCAACCAGTATAAATAAGAGTGGAAGGCACCTCATTAGCTCACTCTCTGAAGTCACTCATGTAGTGCGCAAGTTTGGAGATTTCTGAAGTTGGGAGGAGGAGAGGGAGGCACATTGCTTGGAGTTGGATATTCTCTAGTGTTTGGTCTTTTATCTTGACATTGTATTGGCAATCTATATTAAGGAAGTTTTTGCTGGGTTTTCTCCCCCATGATGGTTTCCCAGGATAAATGTTGTGTATCTTGTGATTGTGTTTCTCTTAGTGATACTACTTATGCTATTGTTATCTAGTAAATTGAAAAGAACTAAATAACAACTCTAAATTTAACATGGGGTCAGAGCTAAGCTCAAGAGAGCATCCTTCACTGGATAAGCAAAAATGTCATTGTTGTCGTACAAGAAAATTAGGGCTTTTTGGGTGAAAAGGAATTTCAGCTTAAAAAGCACCTAGGGAAGTTCTTCCTAGCCTAGCGAACTTATTGGCAGCTTGAGCGCACCTTTTCAGTGTCAAGAGCCTCCGAAAAGTGAAACCCTAGTTTTTGTTGGTACCAAAAAACCAAAACCAGTACTAGAAGTGCTATTCTAGATTTTCGCAAGCTCAGTTTCAAGGGGTAAAATTTGGATTTTCTAAAAACTGAAGGCACCAGACTACTCGCCTTAACCAAGCGCACCTCCTGGTAAGTTCGGATCTAATTTCTGATCACTTTCAATTTTTGGTCATTTTCCTAGCTCCAGTTCAAGATGTCTGCAAGCACCAAGCTTGTTGACAAGTTAGAAGGTGTGGAAAACTTCTGTGCTTGGAAGTATAGGATTGCACTCATTCTTGAAGAGAACAACCTTCCTTGCAAAATTCATAAAGGAAAATATACCAGAACTCGAAGAAGAAGCAACTGAAGGAAAGTACAAGAAGGATATGGTTAGGGCCAAAAGGATCATTGTAGACTCCATTAAAGATCACTTGATCCCTCAAGTGGCTTCAAAGAATACTCCAAAAGAAATGTTTGATGCCCTAACCAGAATGTATGAAGGAAAGAACATCAACCGAAAGATGAACTTGAGAACCCAACTCAAGAATACAAAGATGTAGAAAGGAGAGAAAATACAAGACTATTTCTCAATAATGTCACAATTCAAAGAACAATTAGAAGCTATTGGAGACAACTTGGATGAAGATGAACTCATCATGACAACTCTTAATGGTCTCACAAGACCTTGGGATGCCTTCATCCAAACTATTTGTGCAAGGAAGGAAAAACTCCAGTTTGACAGTCTTTGGGAAGAATGTGTTCAAGAAGAAGCAAGAGTAGCTAACTGAGAAGCAGTACTATTAAGGGATGAAGATCAAGCCCTAGTTGCTCATGCTAAAAGAGGAAATAAAAGGTCTCACTTCCAGAAAGAGACACATCAACATAACGAATCTCACTCCCTAAAGAGATTCACCTTCCATAAAGAATCTCAACCCCCAAGGAGATTCCAAAAGTTCCAGAAAGGTCAAAGAAGAGAAAAAGATCTCTCATCTTATCAATGCTACCATTGTGATAAGATGGGACATATTGCTAGAAATTGTCCAGCCAGAAGGGAAGAACACAAGAAGAGAAATAAAAGACACCATGCCCATATAGTTGAAGATGAAGAGCCACCCACAAAGATGACTAAAGAAGAAATTGAAGACTATGTCTTATTCTCTACCCTCTCAGGATCTCTGTCACCTGGAGAGGATACTTAGCTCATAGATAGTGGTGCTTCTAAACACATGATAGGTCAGCGAGACATTCTCTCTAGTCTTACAGAAAAGAGCTTTCCCTAGAAAGTTACACTTGGAGATGATTACCAGTACCCTATCAAAGGAGTGGGAGAGTCCACCTATAAACTTGATTCAGGGGTCCTAATGAAGATGAAGGATGTACTATATGTACCAGGATTGACAAAGAACTTACTTTCTATCTCCGCTTTAGATAAGAAAGGTTTTAGGGTTGCATTCATAGATGGTGAAGTCCTTATGTGGACTAAAGAAAAAACCATAGAAGATACAATTGTTATTGGAACAGAAGAAGGTGGCCTATATAAGTTGAAAGGTCACCTAGATGTAGAATTGACTCATTCCACTGAGAGTCCATGTGAACTTTGGCATAGAAGACTAGCTCACATCAACCACAAAGCATTACCATATGTGAGCAAGGCAGTTACGGGTCTACCAGAATTCAAGGTAGACCATGAAGGTGTGCAAGGGATGTGCACAAGGAAAGAACATAAAGAATCCTTTCTTGAAGAGCGAGAGTAAAGCATAAGGAATCTTGGAGCTCATCCACTCAGATGTCTGTGGCCCAATGCCATCAACCTCTCTTAGTGGGTATGTATACTATGTATCATTTATTGATGATTATTCTCGCAAGACTTGTGTTTACTTCTTGAAACCAAATGATGAAGTGTTTGGGAAATTCAAGGAATTCAAAGCCTTGATAGAGAATCTTACTGAAAGAAAAATCAAGATACTCAGGTCAGATAATAGAGGAGAATACACCTCAAAAGAATTTGTAAGCTTTTTGTAGAGATGCTGGGATTAGGAGGGAGCTCACCACTCCCTACGATCCTCAAAAAAATGGTGAAGCAAAAAGAAAGAATAGAACTATAATGGACGCAATGAAGACTATGATCCACGATCAAGATCTTCCAATGCACTTATGGGCCGAAGCAACAAGAACAACAGTGTATGTACAAAACAAATTATCCCATGGTGCACTTGGGTTCAAAACCCCCGAAGAAATGTTCTCCGAAAAGAAGCCAGAAGTAAGCCATCTGAAGATATTTGGCTGTATGGTGTTTGTACACATTTCGAAAGAAAGAACCAAGCTGGACCCTTCAGGAAAGAAGGGAATATTTGTTGGATATTGTGATGTCTCTAATGTTGATGATTGCAGCTTCATGAGACATTCTCTAGATCATTCTCCTCTGGACTGAGTTGAGACATCTGTGAGAAATCCCATGCGATGGGTGTGTCATACTCCTCTGGACTGAGTTGAGATGACGTGTGGTCTCTTGTCATTCTCCTCTAGACTGAGTTGAGATGACTTGAGATGGTCTCCTGTCAGACTCCTATGGACTTAGTTGAGTCGACTTGAGATGGCTCTCCAGGTGATACTCCTATGGACTTAATTGAGTTGACCTATTGAGAGTGATGTCCCTGTGGTTGAGCACAGGTGGACATGTCCCTAGTGGATGAGCACTAGAGGATGAGAGAGATCGTTTCTATATTGTCTAAGAGTGAGATTATTGTGTAAACCCTAATTTATGTTATAAAGGGTACAAGTAAGCCCCACCATGAAAAGATAATTAATATTGTGTCAAAGATCAATTATATTTTTGAGTAGTACAAGTCGGCCCTATTGTGCCAATAGACACACCTATTGTTGTGCTAGGTCTTGTATAAATAAGAGAGTAGATTCCCATTGCGGATCACTCACACACACTTCCTTGTAACATTCTCTGAAGCTAAGTGTACGGCTGAAGTGCGTAGTTCTCTTAGGTGCAAGTTTCAAGGTCATAGAGCACCCTCTTGTGTGCTCTAGGGTTCATGGCGTGGGGGATCTTCTCTTGACTCTAGCAAAGGATTGCTAGGTTTTTCCCTTGATTGAGAAGGGTTTTCCCAGGATAAACTCTTGTGTTCTTGTGCATGGTATTCTTCTTGAGATCTTGGTGATTGTAGCTAGTGTATAGCTACATTGTTTATGGTTCAAGTTCATGCTAAATTGAAAAAAACTGCATGTGCTTGAACAAACATAAAAAATTCAAAATGGTACCAAAGCAAAGGTCTTCAAAGAGCCATTGCACAAGCTACTCCAAGAAACTTTCAAGCTAGCCGTCACCTTCTTGTTGCAGCTACAAGTACGACCTTAGGGTTTTTGCAAGAAATTACGACTTCTAGGGTTTCTGGAAAATTCGGCTTCTAGGGTTACTTTGACTTTCTAAATTTGTATAGATTGACTATCCGACCAATCCATGCATTATTACTATCAACTTGAGCAAGCTATGGCATAGGAGACTTGCTCATTTACATTATAGAGCTCTTCCTCGTCTGAGGAAGATGGTGATAGGTCTCCCAGAGAAACATATTGATCATGATGGCGTTTGCAGAGGTTGTGCTCTTGGCAAGGATGTCAAGGGGTCCTTTTCCGACAGTGACAGTAGATCCAAGGGAATCTTGGACTTGATACATTCAGATGTTTGTGGACCTATGCCTGTTGCTTCCCTGAACATATACTTGTACTATGTTCTCTTCATCGATGATCACTCTCGAAAGACGCAGATTTACTTCTTGGAGACCAAGGATGGAGTCCTTGGGAGACTTCAAGAGTTTATTGCTTAGGTTGAGAACCCGATCGAGAGGAAGATCAAGGTGCTGAGATTAGATAATGGAGGGTACATCTCCAAGGATTTCAGTGATTCATGTATTGAGGCAGGGATCAAGAGGGAGTACACCGTTCCAAATTGGGGTTGCAGAGAGGAAGAACAGATTCATTGTTGAGGCAACCAAAAGCAAGACTGAACGTGATTGTTGACTAAGGTAAGTTTTGTACTACATTCCTTAGTTGATTTCATCATCACTCTGTAGTAACTTGTATTTTATAATGAAGGGTATTATCCCAGGTATGGGAGCCCTCATGACTTGGGCTATTATCCCTGGTACGGGAGTCCAAATTTTCTTGGTTGGTTATTATCCCTAGTACAAGAGGCCATTTTGGTTGTTATCCCTACGGGAGGCCATCTTGGTTATTATCCGAGTACGTGAGGCCATATTTGTTATTTCATTATTGAAGGGCCATGATCCCTAGTACGAGAGTCCATATTTCTCCTTGCTTAGTAAAGTAATGAAGAGGCAGTAGAGGACCCGAGAAGACATAGGATGTCTCCAGGATAACAACACAGGAAAAGGATGATGTCACAATTTCCTCCAGGACAGAGGCTTATCCTTCAAACTTCAGAGGGAGTCACTTGACTCAGAGGGAGTCAAACTATTTCAGCAGTTTAGAGAGAGACAGTCACTGATCCAGTTGATCCAGTTGATCTCGTGAGGGAGACAACCTTTCTCAATGGAGAGATTGAGGAAGAAGTTTACATTGAGCAACTAGATGGATTTGTGATACATGGGAAGGAGTCTTATGTGTGCTGGTTGAAGAAAGTCCTGTATGGACTAAAGCAGACACCTCGTGCGTGGTATGAGAAGATCAATGGATACTTGATGAGTTTGGGGTTCAACAAGAGTGTTGCTGATCCAAACATATAGTACAACATTGTTGGTGATGAGTGCCTGATCTTGGTCCTATATGTTGATGACTTATTCCTCACCGGTTCAGAAAGACTTATTGATGAATGCAAGCGTGCATTAGCTTTTGAATTCGAGATGAAGGACCTTGGTATGATGCACTACTTCTTGGGACTAGAAGTGTGGCAGAGGACTGATGAGATTCTCCTGAGTCGGGGGAAATACACAGTTGAGATATTGAAGAAATTCAGGATGATAGATTGCAAGCCCATGCCTACACCAATGGTAATGAATCTGAAGAAACTGAGTGAGACTTCTTCCGATTTAGGCGAGATTGATCCACATCTTTATAGAACATTGATTGGATCATTGATGTATCTGGTTAACACTAAACCTGACATATGCTATGCAGTGAATGTACTCAGTCAATTTATGAGTCAACTGAGACATATACACTGGATAGCAGCGAAGCATGTGTTGAGATATTTATGAGGCACAATTGATTATGGATTGAGATATGCCTTCGGTGTAGACATTAGGTTGCAGGGATATGCCAATGCAGATTGGGCAGAGAGTTCAGTGGACCAGAAGAGCACCTCCGATTGTTGTTTTACTTTGGGATCTGCCATGGTTTCCTGGTGCTGCAGGAAACAGACTTTTGTGGCTTTGAGTACCGCAGAAGCAGAGTACATTGCATTATGTGTGGTAGTCCACGAAGCAGTGTGGCTTTGCAAGCTCCTTGTAGACTTGTTTGGACATGAGATGGATTCCATCGTTATCCATTGCGATAACCAGAGCTGTGTGAAGCTCTTAGAGAATCCTGTGTTTCACGATAAATCGAAACTCATTGAGATCAAATACCATTACATCAGAGATATGGTGCAGAGGAAAGCAGTACACGTGAAGTACCTTTCTACACATGAGCAGGTTGCAGATATCTTCACCAAACCACTTGGCAGGACAAAGTTCAAGTACTTCTGTGAGAGACTTGGCTTGGTGGAGAATGCCTCCCAAGCTGAGAGGGAGTGTTGATGATTGCGGCTTCATGAGACATTCTCTAGATCGTTCTCCTCTGGACTGAGTTGAGATATCTGTGATAAAGCCCATGCGATGGGTGTGTCATACTCCTCTGGACTGAGTTGAGATGACGTGTGGTCTCTTGTCGTGCTCCTCTAGACTGAGTTGAGACAACTTGAGATGGTCTCCTGTCAGACTCCTATGGACTTAGTTGAGTCGACTTGAGATGGCTCTCCAGATGATACTCCTACGAACTTAGTTGAGTTGATCTGTTGAGAGTGACGTCCCTGTGGCTGAGCACAGGTGGACGTGTCCCTAGTGGATGAGCACTAGAGGATGAGAGAGATCCTTGCTATATTGTCTAAGAGTGAGATTATTGTGTAAACCCTAATTTATGTTCTAAAGGGTACAAGTCGTCCCCACCATGAAAAGATAATTAATATTGTGTCAAAGATTAATTATATTTTTGAGTAGTACAAGTCGGCCCTGTTGTGCCAATAGACACACCTATTGTTGTGCTAGGTCTTGTTTAAATAAGAGAGTAGATCCCCATTGTGGATCACTCACACACACTTCATTGTAACATTCTCTCAAGCTAAGTGTACGGCTGAAGTGCACACTTCTCTTAGGCGCAAGTTTCAAGGTCATAGAGCACCCTCTTGTGTGCTCTAGGGTTCATGGTGTGGGGGATCTTCTCTTGACTCTATAACAAATGATTGCTAGGTTTTTCCCTTGATTGAGAAGGGTTTTCCTAGGATAAACTCTTGTGTTCTTGTGCATGGTATTCTTCTTGAGATCTTGGTGTTCATGCTGAATTGAAATAAACTACATGTGCTTGAGCAAACGTAAAAAATTCAACATCTAAGGCCTTCAGAATTTACATATCAGGTTACCATTGTATTGAGATCAACAGAGGTGTAACCTTTGATGAAAATGCAACACTCAAGAAATCAAGGAGATGCCAACTTGAAGAAGTATATGAAGAAGAACCTGTAGCTCCCAGATTTGCAGAACTAGTGAGGGAAGTCACAGTTTCCCCTGATGAAGAGATTCCAAAAGATCATGACATGATAGAATCTCAAGAACCCCCCCAAATTGATGGATGGGAAGGTATCGGATGACAACTTCAGGATTGTGGATGATGTCGTATACAATAAGGGCCGAATCTTCCTAGTTCCTAAATTAGTTTTCAAAGGAAGAGTATTACAGGCATGTCATGATTCACCATGGGCAGGGCATCATGGGTTTGCCAAGACATACAGACAGGTAAGAGAAAGATTCGCATGGAAGGGGATGAAGGAAGATGTGATGCGCTATATCAAGGAATGCACCACCTACTGAGAGAACAAGGATGAACACACTCATCCAACTGGTTTGCTGATGAATGCACTATCCCATCCCAGAGCAGAAATGGGATAGTATATCCATGGATTTCATGACTGGGTTGCCCAGGGTCCACGACAAGGATTGCATTTTTGTGGTTGGGGACAAATTAACCAAATTTGCTCATTTCTTCGCCATTACCACAGATTTCAGTGCTTCACAGGTTGCAGACTTATTCTTCAGAGAGATCTTCAGATTGCACGGTTTACCCAAAACCATTGTGAGTGACAGGGACAACAGGTTCATGAACACCTTTTGGCAGGAGCTATTCAGGTTGGTAGGTACGACCTTGACCCCCAACACTAGCTATCATCCTCAAGCTGGTGGCCAAACAAAGATGGTCAACAAATGGGTTGAAGGCTACCTTCAGAATTATGTTTCAGGACTGTTATCGCACAAATTGTACTTTGATCAAAGGAAAGATTATTGGAAAGGAAAATCGGCGTAACGGAGGTTGTCCTATCATTGTCACCTCAATAGGATGCCTCTTTCTATTTAGGGTTGATGGCCCAGGGGAGACGTCCTCGGTGACCTAGGGGTTTGAGAAGGCAAGGCTAAGATGTCTATGAAAATGACCCCTCTCACAAGTCACACTGATCAGAATGTCCCGGGGTTTTAACCAATGAAGTAGTGAAGTATCAAGATGTACCTGCCCAGAACAAAGCAACAAGAAAATATATCTTTCGCAAGTACAACTTGCTGTTAGTACTTCATAAAACCATGTACTTTATCAGTAAAAGCAATGGCTGATTTATGATGAAGCAAACAAAAATTTATAGCAACAATGTTTATAAGACAATATCTTCACAATAAATGCCTTAAAATGGCTTCAAAATGACCAAGAATGATTCCTCATTAACACCAAAATACTAGCATTTGTCAGAAGCAAGTAAGGCAATGTATTAATCAATTGGCAGAATATTGCTACAACACCACCTATCACATGTCTATCGGTATGTCACCTTTCAGGGCCTTATACAACTATGATCCCCTCACATTTGTGGAGATTGTCTTTGGGGATAGTAGAGCTCCATTGGTACAAGATTGGATTCATCAGAGCCAGGATATACTTAGAGAGCTTAAAGACCACTTGCAAAGGGCACATAATCAACAGAAGGTACAAGCAGATAAGCACAGGGTGGAGCACATATTTGAGGTGGGTGACTTGGTATATTTGAGGCTCCAACCCTATAGGCGGGCCTCTATTAAGAGAAGCGGCGTAGATAAGCTTTAACCTCGCTACTTTGGACCATACAGGGTAAACATGAAGGTAGGGGCCGTAGCATATGAGCTAGATCTACCCCAGGGCAGCAAAATACACAATGTCTTTCACGTATCTTGCCTAAAACGAGCCATCGAGAAGCACATCACTCCCATAGAAGTACTACCCCCTTTGATGAGGAAGGGCAATTGATATTGATTCCAAAAGAAGTATTAGAAGTAAGGGAGAAAAGGCTAAGGAAGAGGAGGATCAGGGAATACTTGATTAGGTGGAAGAACTTACCCATTGAGGATGCTACTTGGGAAATTGAACAGGTTCTTCAGGAGATAGGATCAAAATTGCTTGTGGGCAAGCAATTTCTAGTATGGGAGACTGTGATGTCCCCCACCTCTTAATGAAGAGATTGTGAGAGACTTAGTAGTCTAGTTGTCCCCACTAAACTATAGTCTCATGCATTTTGGGGACCAAGACACCCCAAAGAACTTACCTAAGCACAATGTTATAATTTTAAGTTGACTTTGGGAGAAAAGGTAAATTGAAGAAAAGAAAAGAACATGTGTGGAAAAGCTAGGAGTTAACCTCAGGGGTTAACTAACTCAACAGAGAATTAGATCAGGGGTATAAAAGAAAGGAAGGGTGCATCTCTCACTCATTTTGGATTATTCTTACTTTTGCATTTGGGCTCTTGAGCACAAAGACCTTTGAGGGTTTTGGGATTAGAAACCCTAGAGATCAACTCGGTGGTGAAAGATTCCACCTATCTTGATCCAAGCTTGGTCTCGGGGGTGCAACATTCCTCCCACACCATTGTACAACAGGTACAAATCATATCCATTAGCAAAGGAGTAGCAGTGCGCAACATAAGGGGGTTTCCAGCAGGAGGGTGCACCATCTTGAGAAGATTAGCTCGATCTAGGAAGAGGAGAAGGATTTTGGGAAAAGGGACTTCCGAGTATTCTTTGTATGGCCTAGGGCGCATTCTCTAGCCTATTTAGGAGGGGATTTCTCTGTCATATCGATTATTAGAGCTTGGTATGAGTTGGAGTGAAGGAGGGCGCATTGCAGAAAGGGGTTTCAGTCATTTGGTAGTTCAGATCTTCATCATTCAGCTTGAGACTTCACTGGGCGTTTTGTCTTGCCTCGATCTATCATTCCAGCCATTTTGGTAGTAGTTGGAGGTCTCTAGGAGGGAGGCCAAAATATTGAGTTTACAACCATCCAGGAGGGCGCAACCCAGCTAGGGGTTTTATGCATTTGGAGGATCAGATCTTCATCATTCAACCTAAGACTTCACCAAGGGGTTTGTCTTGCCCCGATCTACTATCTCAACTGTTTTGGTAGCATTTGGGGGTCTCTAGGAGGGAGGCCGAAATATTGGGAATCTACAACTATCCAAGAGGGCGCAAGTCAGCTTGGAGGACTGGATCCAACATCTTCGAGGGAAATAAATCAATCTTGTACTTCCCTCAGTTCATGGGAGGCCTTTGAAGGCTATTATCTTCTTGGATCTTATTGTAGCAGTTATTATTCCAGCTTGGATATTCTCATGGTATTCTACAAATCTGCAGATCTATTGTAGCAGGATCTCTCTATTATCTAAATAAAGGTCAGATCTGACATTATTGGTTCTATATTGTAGTTTCTTGTTGTATCTTGTCATTTCCTTATTGCTCTATGTTCAGATCTATATATTCATTCAATATAATCTTCATGCCACAAACCTAATGCGCAACTTGACTAAGTAAGCCTGCAAACACACAAGACAACCAATAACAGTTAAACAATCGATGTTTCCGAGCAAAAAATTGGCTGGGGAACTTTACAGTTTCTAGCTCATAGGAATTTTATGTTTAACCTAACTTTTGCTAGATGCCTTGACTTCTGCTCATGGCTCACAAGGCTTGACTAGGCTCACAGAGGTTGTACGTTCCCCCTGACTTTTGCACTAGTTTGTCTATGCTCATAGGGGTTGTACGTTCCCCCTGACTTTTGCGCTAGACTGTCTATGCTCACAGAGGTTGTACGTTCCTCCTGACTTTTGCATTAGACTTACATTTTGACTTTTGTCTTAGACTTACAAAGCTTCTGCCTTTGCCTTGGCTAGACTCACAAGATAATAAAGCATCTCGTTCGTCCTGAATTTTGGTTTGACTCATAGAGGTTGTACGTTCCCCTGGCTTTTGTCAATACCTCACAAGATTGGTTGATTCTCCAAATCTCCTTGGCTAGCCTCAGGGTGGCCCATATGGCCTCTCAATGGAGAATGACTGTCGATGCTGCCAAATTTAACAGTGCATGGGTTAGAAAGCCGATGTCATCCACAAAAAGAGCTCCTTAGTATTCAAAACAAATCCGGAATCAACACATCTCTCCATAATAGAAGAAAAAATCATTCAACATTGCTTTGAGGACAAAGCATTCTCTAAAGGGGACGACAATGTTATATACATAAGGCTAAGTATAAATAAAATAATAAAAGAACTAATAAATAATAAATAATAATAAAATAAGAATAAAATAAAAATGATAAATAAATAAGAATTCTAAAACAATAATGAAAGGTCGGGTTATGAAAAGACACAATTCTTTTGAAAAGACACCACCCAGATTATTTATACAGGCCCATCAATGTAATATTCATCATCTTATCAATCATCATTCATTTATATATATATCAAATATTTTATTTTATCTCAGATATTGAGTAAATTACTGAGCGTTTCCACTATAGTTTGACTTTGTTCAAGCTGAGAAAAAGTGAATTGGTTGAGTCAACATGTGATTCGGTCGAGGCAACAGTTGACTTAGCTGAGTCATTGTCTAACATGACTGAGTCAGAGATTCACTTCTTGTTATAGTTGAGCTCGCAACTTCAAAATTATCTATATATATATATATACTTCATCTATGAGGTAAGTTTATATATATATATATATATATATATATATATACTTCATAAAAGGTCAAACTTACCTCATTGTCTAACATGACTGAGTCAGAGATTCACTTCTTGTTATAGTTGAGCTCGCAACTTCAAAATTATCTATATATATATATATACTTCATCTATGAGGTAAGTTTATATATATATAACTTATCTATGAGGTAAGTTATATATATATATATATATATATATATATATATATATATATATATATACTTCATAAAAGGTCAAACTTACCTCATTTTTACACTCGTAGCTTGCATTTGGAGAGTTTGGATGGAGGTTAACAACAACACAAGCTAATCTAGGGACATTTTTGAGAAATTAGCCATTTCTCAAAGTCTTATCTTGATAAAGAGCGTGGCAAGGCCCATTACCAAATATTTGGCCCATTCCGTGCCTTTCCACACAATTTTAATATTATTACGAGTGAAGACCCTTTTATAAACTTAGTCTACTTAGTGTTAATCTCTAAACCCAACACCCGACAGTTAATTCCAACTAAACCCTTCTTGTTAATTAACTCATTAAGCAAATTACTGAATAAAAGCACGACTGAGTTTTAACAAAACATTATAGTGGAAGCATAAATAATGAAACCATACACATTGCACATGACATTTCTGGGTAAATTACCCCTGGAAAAACCCCGAAGGGAAAACCAGTACCTTGTTGATTTTATTGATAAAATCTGGGCTCCTGTCCTTGGATAATGGCCCACCTGAAGAAAATACAATGCATCAAAATAGTCTTTTGCTGCCCTGTCCTTGGATAATGGCTCCTGTCTTGTCCTTTGCTGCCCCTTTGCTCCTTTCCTTGATCTCTGCCCCTGCACAGTTGGGTGAATGTCCTTCTCACCCAATCAATGAGATATCAGTCAGTCAGTCTATGTGTCTACTCCTCTCACTTAGGCTTCCTTTTATAACTTTGTGATTACCCTAAATCCAAAACCTAAGATCTCCAAAGTGATCAAGTGCTGGGATTAAATCTCATCTTCACTTTAGATCTAATGGTTAGGATTTAATTACCTCACTTAAGTTACTAATGCCAAAAACTTAGGCATTTAACTTAATTAAACTCTATTAATCATAAAAGGGCTTTCACTTTAATAATCACTTTATTAATGTGAAACTCCTAAGTCCTAAGAGGTATTAGTGACGACTTCCACATGCTAGACACCAGGCCAATGTGCAAGTACCTGTCTGATGCTACATACATCAACACTTAGGTCGAATGATCTTGGGAAAAATATCTTTGACCCTGAATATCAAAGCCTTCGCCAATATCGTACAAGAGATGGTGAGAAGTTTGATGGGTTGATAGCTTGTAATCAAGATAGGGTTAGTGGCTTTTGGAAAAAACTTAATGATTGCTTTGTGATGTAATGTCCCCACTAGGTTGCTGATTTGTTTTTAGTGTTTTCTTGGTTAAAGATTTCCGTCAAACACTTTGTTAACCATCCTGTAATGGCTCCCTATTGATTGCTGATAAGTTTATCTCATTGCTTGGTATGTTTTATGCACTTGGCCAATAACTTTTGTCAAACAGTTCAAGATCATGCCCAAGTACCTCTGCATAAACCCCTCTTGTGGCTGCTGTAGTTTCTTAAGAATATTTCTGGTTCAGTGTTTTTGTCAAACACTTTGGCATCACACCCTAGTACCACTGTAAATACTCTCTAGTTATTGCTGTTATGGTTTTACTGCTGCTGTTTATTGTTTACTGTAACTGCTGGCTTGGTTTTAATGTTGTGGTTTACCAATGATAAACATAGTTGGTGCCAATAACAATTTATTCAATATATATAAAGCAACACAATTCATAGGAAATATGCAACACAATGTATGGCAGCAAAAGCAAGCAAAACTGCTGTTTTTATTATTATCCACCCTTACTACAATGACTACAGAGCTATAAACTCACAGATCTGGCCAGAATCGTTGCTATCCTGTTTTTACAAATGCACACACCTCCAGCAGCAATAAAACTCGGCTCTCTCATCCATGCACTCGGCCTCTTAACAATGAAATCGACCCAGCGTCACAGAAGCTCAACCCAACAATGAGAATCGGACCCCCAACAATCAAGAACTCGGTTCAACAAGAAGAAATCAGTTCAGAACTAAGGTAACTCAGCTCTGCTAGGAAATATGGCTCTTTATGGCTCTTCCTGCCAAGAATACGACCTCTTCCCAACTGGATACGCCCTGCTGCTGAAGGATATCGCCCCACACACACAACTCGACCTGTAAATGAAGATCTCGGCCTCCAAAGAAAACATGGCCTAGCAACAAAAATCACAGCCCCAGCAAGAGAAAACGACCCACACATCAATAAACTCGACCAGCAAAGGAGAACTCGGCCCCCAAGAAGCCAACTTGTCTTGGTAACTAAAGACCTCCGCCCAACTAGTATGGAAATCGGCCCAACATGCTAGCTTGACCCCGACAACCAGAAACTCGGTCCCTGCAAACAAGAACTCGGCCCCTTACTAACTAAATTTGATCTACTCAATCAAATCGACCTCTGGAAGTATGGTTCGACCTCTTCTTGGAAAGATATGGCTTTCACAAGGCAATGCACCCTCCTCAGACATCCGATCTATTTTAATGGATAAACCAATCTCCTGAACAATGAACACAAATGGAAAACCTGAGTGGTCTTCCCAACTAGATGGCTAGAGTGGATCTCTCACCACCGAAACCTGATTAGCTAGGGTGGAATCTTTCATCACTGAAACCAATCCAAACCAGGGTTTACTCCAAATTCCCAAAGGCTCCAAGAGCTCTCCAATTCAAATCAAAATAATCATCAACATAATGAGAGAATGACCTCTCATCTTTCTTTTATCGCTCTCACCTTTTTAATGACTCTTTTACCCTTTTGGTTGACCCTTTTACCTTTTTTTACTTTATTAAAGTGACTTTATAGGGTTTGCTTAAGTATTAATCTCAAAGTCACTTTATAACCTTTTTAACTTAATTATTTGATGTCACTTTAGAAATATAACCTTTTTCTCCCCAAATGACATTAAATAATGAAAGTAATCCCCTTTCTTCATTGACTATAGCCTACGAGAATCAAATAGGTTACTAAGTCATCCATCTAGAGGGGTCACGTGGAAAGGGGCATTACATGTGAAGATTGTTGCCCATTGATTGCTTCTGGATGACTTCTTTGTAAACCTGCAGCAGGTCGTGTTCAACAAAGTACCAAGTGGCCTTGTAGAAACCACATGGAAAGTTGTCAAGTCTAATTATGTTATCTTCCACCATTTTCTAGAGAGCTACAGACAACTCAATCACTTTCAATGGATGATAATAGATCCTTATTTGCATGCCAGACAACTTGCAAGAAACCACACCCACTGAGGTTTACATGGATACCCAATGATCCTCACTTAATTTCTACAATTGGAATGCCATCTTGTAGTGTACCACAGATTCTCTCTAGATTGGCCTATTGGGTTATGCTTCACTTCAGATTTTTGAGCGCAAAGATTTTCTTTATGGCCAATTTAGAGGCTAAGGCCTTGAATAAATCATTTGTAGGTCCATCTCCAGTTTTGAGCGAGTAAAGCTTGGTTCTAAGCTGGGCTCCCTTGGCACTTCTGATATCAACAACCTTCGAATGTTTTGTGAGCTTTGTTGCATGTGCCTGCAAGACATCATCTAATTGTTAATGTTTATGCCATTATTATAGTTCTTTGCATTTCAATAGATAAGAGCAACATAAGAACAAGATCACTGAGAAATACACGTTCACAAGAGACACAACATTTATCTTGGGAAACCCTCTAAGGGAAGAAAACCCAGCAAAAACTTCCTTATCATAAATTGCCAATACAATGTCAAGAGATAACTCAAACCAATACAGAAAGTCCTCTCCAAAAGATGTGCGACTCTTCTCCCTCTCTCCTTTGTCGGTAACAGATCAGAACTTGTCTTTCAAACTGAGCAAGTGAGTTGTGTTCAAATGAGGCRCTAGCCTCCTTTATTTATACAAGTTCTAGCATGTGTGAAGTGTCTCTTCACTGGCAGGGCCGACTTCTTAATCTGGGTGGGTAAACCCACCTTTATTATATTTCTGGGTCTTCTTATTAACTGCTGGGGCCGGCTTCTTATTCTGCCTATTATAATTGTCTGTTGACCAATCCGCAAAAGGGGATTTGGTCCTAATACAATTACCGACATGATTAATCCACAATGGGGATTAATCCTATAAATAATATATCAATAATAATAAGAATTCTCTTTGCAGTTACATTATTTCAACACTAATGAGTTGAACTAAAGTTGCTGACTCACTGGTTCCAACTTGTTCTTAACAACATTATCAGATTGATGCAATGTGACACCTGAATGTTGAAACCCTTGAGAAAGGAAGTCGTCTTGGCAATTGCTTCCTCCCATCAGACAATACATCCATCATCCCAGCGTCAGAAAGGAGCAATATTCTGCTTCTTTGTAATATCATTCTATAACCCAGAGACTTTTGGGGGATGTCCACTCAACATCCTTGAGATGGTGGGATGCACCCTTTTCTCCTATGGACGTCTCCAAGAAGACGATGGCATTTACCGCCATTCCCCAGTCTCTCGCGGTCAAGTTATCATGCAAATCTGCACCAGCAGACCTGCCTAATAATTATAGGCTACCTAGCCCTGTCACCACTAGATGCCTCTCCATTTGGCCTGGTGATTTTCTAGTCTCAGGGGTGTGCTTGATGGGGTTGTATACTATTATCAAACTAAGAAATTATGCGTAAAACTCTAATTGATCAGTACACATAAAACTCATGAGTTGCCAATAAGCAGTCAAAAGCAAGGATAAACTTTAAATAAAATTAAGGATAGTTGAGATCAGATCATTAAGACAGTTATAACAATGAATTAACGAAGATGGATGAAATGAATGTGCAGCTTAGGTGAAGATAAGTCAAAATATATGCACTCTAACTAGCCACAACACTGCAATACAATTTAACCAACAAGCAACCATTAGATTCAAGGAGCTAAGACAAAGAATAATTAGACCAAATAGCATGTTAGCCAAGAGATTGATTACATCATAGTGAGTGTCAAATGACAGGCTTCCATAAGTCTCTTTGCACACTGTGATGGTAGTGGTGTGAAGGTCTGGAATGTGGAAGAAAGACGAGTCTTCCACTTCTACAGTCTGCTCTGAAGAGAATACTCTCTAACCTCATCAACTCCTCTCAAACCTGTATATGTAGAGTTCAAATCCTCCAAACTAATTCTCACGAACTGCTGGAGAAGGAGGAAAGAAAAAGCTGCCCACTTTGAGAAAATCTGCATATATGCCAATTATGTTTGGTTTGCTGTCTTGGAAGGCTTTTTCCTTCGAAAAGAAAGCTTCCTTTTCCACTTTTTCTGTTGTTTTATCCAAGGCTGTTGGGAGCGGGAGCGGGAAGCGCATATTTTCAAAAATCTCCGGGAGCGGGAGCGTTTCGGGAGCATTTTTTATATAATATATATATATATATATATATATATATATATAACATACAGAATGTTGAATCAATTGCAAAAAACATGAAAACATAGATATAAGATCATTTAACTAATTGATTAGTGATGAATTGATGATCATTAAAGCATCAACCATTTAGT